>JAJLUJ010000029.1:60231-91153 GCA_030564235.1 Blastobotrys elegans
GGGGGGGGGGGGGGGGGGGCATCATCGCGGTCTATATATACATGACCAAACTTACGACTGGGTTATCTAAGCTTCTTTACCTATTTTTAGCTTTTAAGAAATGTTGCTCACCCATGTATGTTTAAAACCGCGCCCGTTCTATTGCGGCAGGGCGATGGATGGCTCCATTTGGGGGTGTGAGCCATTCAGAGACAATGTTAAAGTTAAAAGAGGCTTGACCAGCCACGCGCTATCTCTCGCCGCATATGTTCCACTGTGCGTGCGGCTTTTTACCCATTCATCGGATGCAATGTCGGTCGGACCACGTCGGTGGGCCGATCTAAGGGAAAGGGATATATATCGCGTCATTTGGGAGTGAAAGTAACTCATTACTCTTATTTTCCGCACCACAAAAAAAAAAAGATTACCTTTCTTCTCGATACACACACACCTGGCTACTCAACAAACACCCCAAAAAACTATGTGCCGATTCTTAATCTTCAAAGGTTCAGATCCGATACTACTATCGCATCTCCTGACACGCCCGGCACACTCCATCATCAATCAGTCGTTTGACAGCCGGCTGCGACTTGATATGCGCCGGCCAATGAATGGCGACGGGTTTGGCGTGGGCTATTATCCATTTGAGAATGATCCAGAGGTGGATGACGGCCCATGTGTATTCTCAGCCATCACTCCAGCATGGAACAACCTAAACTTGGCCCGGCTCGCTGAAAAGACCAAGTCAGACTTGGTGTTTGCGCACGTGCGAGCCTCAACCGCGGGCGTGCTATCGGAGACGAACTGCCATCCGTTTGTATACCACACGCTAATGTTCATGCACAATGGGCATATTAGTGGGTTTTCCCAGATTAAGCGCAAGTTATCGTTGCATATCAAGGAGGAGTATTTCTTGTACGTTCAAGGCGGCACCGACAGCGAGTGGGCGTTTGCTCTGTACCTGGACTGCTTGGACAAGCTGGGGTTCGACCCAGCAGGGAGCAAGCATTTCCCAACCGCCGCGCTACGGAAAGCCTTGAACAAGACTATTGAGTTGATTAAGGATTGGACAAGAGCAGTGAATAGCGAGCCTAGCTTGCTTAACTTTGCAGTGACTGATGGCGATTCGGTCGTGGTGTCGCGATATGTCACGTCAGCCACCGAAGAAGCAGCATCGTTGCATTTCTCAAGCGGCACCCGGTTTTTTGAGTACGAGCCTGGGCAGTATAAGATGGAACGGCGGGATCGAGGGCAGGATATCGTGATGATTGCATCTGAGCCATTGACATTTGAACGGAATGATTGGATCACCATCCCAACCAATTCTACACTAACAATCAAGGACCAGACAGTGTTGCTGCATCCGATTATTGACGAATTCTACCAAAAAGACCCCGCGGAGGCTCGAAGCAGCGGGTTTGCCGAGTCGAAAGGACTGGTCAGCCCGGTGGTGGTTGTAAACAATGCTGTCAAGGATCCGTTGGTCCCACCTCTTGAACGAGAACGACGACGTCCTACCGACTCGGAACTCGACAATTCTATTTATTCCGTACCTTGCATGTAAACAATTCTTTTTTATTCTATTTAATATTTAATCTTTTCCGTAACCGGGGGCGGCAAAAGAGACTGGTCGTATGGATTGAATGCGGGTGAAGATGCAATGGTAGGTGTAGTAGATGCTGAAGTAGATGCTGAGGTTGTTGATGATGACGACGATGACATACTTGTTGATTGCGACAGGGCTATCCGTTTGCCCCGCCTGATAAAGTTCTTGACTGGCCACACTGTTGTCGCAATCACACACACAAAGACCAGCAGAGCCACCCAAACCCAAATTGAGCAGGATTCTAGGCATGCTATTGTGTTGTTCTCGCTCGGTTGCGGTGCGTTGTACATTTCGTAATCATCTCCAATACCCGACCCACCATATAAAATCTTAAGGTCCTTTTGCCGGAAAATGGCTCGAGATTGTGGATCCATTTTTTGTTGTTGTTGTTGTTGTTGTTGTCGTCTTGGAGAAAAGAGAGAAAAGATGATTCGGTTTATAAATGAATTTTCAAACAAAGATCTTGGAGGAGATCTATTTTTGTGTTTTAGAATGTTAGATCGGAGATTTGGGAATATTTACAGTTAGCAAAGAGAAAGAAAAAGGAAAAGGAACCAAAAAAAATGAGCGCAGACGCGGGTTATTTATATGCAAAACTTGCTGTTTATTTTTATTTAATTATTATTTATTTTTATATAATTACAAAGACGCCGCTTACATTATAAATGTAATTCGGCCTATTTACTCAGGAGACTGAAATAGCTAAAGGAAAACGGGAACGGATATTAAATGAGCAGCAGTGTAAGCCGGCAGGTAAGAGCAAAAAAAAAACAAAAAACAAAAAAACAAAAAAACAAAAAAGAGAGAGGAATATCCCAGAAGGCTGGAATTGGATCGATTGTTTCTTTTAAATTGGTTGTGAGATGGTAAATGTACGTACGTACATCAAGCCTAGGTCTAAGCCATTATTTATCTTATGCGTCTTTAAGGTCCAATGATTATCATGCATGAGAGACAACAGAAAACACAAGACTTTCAGCGCGCCCTAATTAGTTTTTACGTACCTAATAACTCTAGGCTTAAGTAATTATAAGAACGCTCCCTGCAGCCATATCCATGGCTAACCTGGGGCGCTGTCTCAGGAGAGGATCATCATCAGGGCAAATAAAGTTTAGCTCTATACACCAGTATCCGCAGCTTAGGTTCAATTGGCGACGTGTACATAGATCTATAGATCGAGTGGGTTCTGGCTATAGGACTTTAAAGTCCCGGGGGTGTGTTTTTTTTTGTCTATATATATATATACCAGGCGGGCCCGGGACATTCCTATCGATTTAATTTGGAGCCTTTCGGGCTATATATAGATCGCGACACAAAAGGCGGCGGGTTTTATTTAGAACATCTCAACTCAACCTCCCACCTCGCTAACTATGGGTGGAAATTTTTTTCTTTCTTCTTTCTTCTTTCTTCTTTCCAGAACATTTATAGCCCACTCACGCTATAAGAACTAAGTCATTTAAGTCTGAGCAGATGTCGAGCCTTGTTTGGGGTTGAATATCGATTCCCCGGCTGGCTGGATATGGCGTGTTTATATATATACCAACCCACCCACATATCGAGCGCGATCGAGCACTGCCTTGCTTGTGACGGAGTAACTTGTACGTAGGTAAACATGACCTCCGGAGGTTCCACCTAAACACCTGAATCTTAATTATTTAAAACAAGTCGGTTGGCCGATAAACTGAAGCCGCACATTAGTGCATTAGACAGTGCAGCAAGAGAATTAAGGGGGAGGGGGTGATAATAAAAAATTATAAAAAAAGAGAGATTGGGTGTACACGTTATAATATATAGCTATAGGGGCATCATATATGCAAGGACCGCTAGGAACGGAACCAACAGTACACTGACGATCGATGAAGTCATTAATCAATTGGAAATGCAACTCAATTGGCCAATATTTATATTCTATGGATAGGTAAATAGCGCAATTTTTTCCTTCAATACGTAACTGTGCTTAACCCTTAACATGGCATACATATTTCGAATAGGTTTGGGGAATGGTCGTATACAACACATGTTGCAAAGCATATTCCGCTTTAAATGGGTGCTAGATCTGATGAGCTAGAATCAATGGTTCCTTGCAATGGAATGATAACAGCAACAACAACGACGACGCCGGCCCTATCAATTACAAACGCGCTATATATATACACATGTGCACGACTGAACCCCATCCACTGGCGTTGGATAGAGGGGTTCCATATTTCCGGTCTTGGGTGAAGATCTTAAGCCGAATTAATATATATATAAATTTGCAAATTTGAATTTAAACGTTGCAAGCCCTAGGGCGTAACGTGTTTGTTTTATTAAGGGGAAGTTTGCGTGCGCGACAAGAATAAACAACAAACTCCCAATTGGGAAGTCACCAGCCGCATATTCCCCCTCCTTTTTTTTTTTTTTTTTTTTTTTTTTTTTTTTTTTTTTTTTTTTTTTTTTTTTTTTTTTTTTTTTTTTTTTTTTTTTTTTGGTTTAGCAACTAGTTTTGGTAATGAAAGGCTTACCATTTTCCATTTTTGGATTGTGCATGTTTCGGGGTTAAGAACGCCATATATGTTTGCCTTGGAATGCTTAGGTATATATCGCATGCGAAAGAACTTTACCCAATGGACGCGTGTTTGCAGCCCAGGCCTTATATAATTTCAAAATATTTGGTGGTAATGTTTCAAATATTCCATCCCCGTACAGGAAACGTCGTTTTCGCAAATGTAAAAACCTGAGTAGAGCTCCTCGGTGACTTTTTTTGTATATTGAATTATTACTTACTGAAATCGCGTTGGGAATGAGCCGCATAATCATCCCAAGATCCGCCCCTTATCTAAACGGTTCTTTTAGGTTTGCAAGCTTAGGGACCTCAACGTATTTAACCTCAATTTGTATGAACACGAGTTTAATAATGACTAGCGTAGAAAGATAATGTTGGGGTAATGTAGTCTCGTCACCACTATTTAGTATACGTGGGCCCGCCGCACCGAATTTGCTTCAAAGCTGGTCTTAATTGGTTTATAAACTACACATACGCCCCGGGCCCTCTCCTTCCTTTTCATTTTCAGTTCCCATTCCGTACCAATGCGTCTGTCAGCATTTGCGTTTGTGTTGGCTCTCTTACCAGCTGCTGTTGCTGCTCCCAAAAAAGAACTTGTGCCACCTAGCCAGGATCCTTTCTACGTTGCACCACAAGGGTATGAACGTACCAAACCCGGAACAGTTTTGAGATTTCGCAAAACGCCAAACCCACCGGCGTTTGGCGATTTAAAATCCAAGCTTGCTGGGTCGTATCAGCTCTTATACCGGACAATGAACAGCAGCGGGCACGCAATTGCCACCACGACGACAGTATTCGTCCCCTATAAGGCAGATTTTACCAAGCTTTTGAGCTACCAAACTTTTGAAGATTCAGCATACCCGGACTGCGCGCCATCGTACACTTTACAAAGCGAATCGGGCAGTGTCGGTGGTGGTGGTAGTGGTAGCAGCCAGCTGGAGAATATCATTATGCAGATTCCATTGAACAAGGGGTGGGTGGTCGCCACGCCGGATTATGAAGGCCCCAATGCGGCATTTACGGCTGGATATGTATCTGGGTATGCTACGCTTGACGGGATTCGTGCGGTGCTCAGCTCGAGACGCATCACTGGTGTGAAATCTCGCGCCACGGTTTGCATGACAGGGTATAGCGGAGGAAGTCTGGCTAGTGGGTGGGCGGCAAGCCTCCAGCCAAAATATGCGCCAGAGTTGAAAATCGCCGGTGCGGCCATTGGCGGTCAAACTCCCAACCTCACTTCTGTTGCGTTGAGTGTGAATAAAGGCAAGCATGTCAATCTGGTAGCTGCTGGGCTGATGGGGCTGGCGTCTGAATACCCCGAATTCAACGACACGTTGCGGAACGAGCTAGTCCCGTCCACCGCCGACGAATTCTTCATCGCCAAGCGGCAGTGTTCTGCTGGCGATGGGTTTGAAAATAACGACATTTTTGAGTACTTTGTGAAGGGCAAAGACGTGCTTCAAGTCCCCAGTGTCCGTAAAGTGCTTGACGCAAACACCCAAGGACTGGAGGTACCAGAAATTCCCATGTTTTGGTATCATAGCAAGCACGACGAAGTGGCACCGGTTCAAGATGTTGACGCCCTATACAAGCATTATTGCGCAAACGGGGCTCGTATTCAGTACAATCGTGACATGACGGGTGATCATAAGTCCCAGGCGATTGTCGGCCTACCTAGTGCCATCAACTGGCTCGATGACCGGTTCAATAATGAAGCGCCGCCTGACGAGTGCAAAAAGGTGAAGGTATTGTCAAACCTGTTGAACTTTGGTTCGGTTCTTACACTGGGACAAGGGGTTATTGATATTTTGTTGGGGTTTACCGGCAAGCCTATTGGTATTTAATCGTCATTTAGTTACAACGCACCGCCGCCCCCGGGCGCGTGAATTCTACCGTACATTTTGTTACATCTGTACGTCTCCAAAAACGGTCAAGCGCATTGTGCTAAGACGGATCCGCTTATAAGCTTAGGTGCTGTTAATAATTTTTGGATCCGAAACCTCGATCGATCTTGTATAAGTAAGATCAGATGGATGCGCATGTAAGCACGCTATAATGGTGCATGACAGATACCGTACTTATGCATCATGCCGTCTTGTTTGGAGTGATCCTTCATAATAATGTTTTAAAGAAAGGCCTATTATAATAGGATATAGACAATTAGATAAGTTGTTACCAAACCAGCTGCCTAGGCGCTCTAAATTTACTAAATTATCATCGTCATGTGTGCCCGCATTAATATATTTTACTTTTAAGGACCACATGATATGTACCTTAAGGCTTACCGTACACGCGTTACTACCGGGGGCCCCCTTTATTTATTTATTTTTAAATTATTATTATTAAGCAACTGTATGAACACGTGGGAAAAATTTGAGATAAGATAAGTTACCGGTTCACGTTAAAACATCTGGGCCGGCGCGGACTAATTAAAGGCTTAGATAGCAACGTTTGATGCGGCTCAAACTAGGGTGGTGGTGGAATCGTGAAACGTATTATACGTATTATAAAAAAAAAAAAAAAAAAAATAGACATCTGTATCATCAAATATAACCCTTTCATACATTCATAAATAAACTTTCAAAATCCTTTCATTCACATCATTAATAATAATAAAAAAAAATCAGTCACTAAAGAAAACATCATGTTAATAACCCGTTAATATCCATGATTGACCGTTGTGACTGGTGCTGCTTGTTTCCGTCCGCTTTCCTGGCATGAACATGTACCATTGCCGTGCCACCATCTTGGTTGTTGTTGTTGTTGTTGTTCTCCACAGGCACGAATCGAGGCGTGTTATTGCTGTGTACATAACTTTTAGGCGATGGTGTCGTCACCGCCGCTGCTGGAGTCTGCGGGGAAGAGATGCTGTTGACTGATACCGATCCTGGAGACAATGGAGGAGGAGCCGCCGCTGCAGCTGCAGCTGCAGCTGCTACTTTCCGTTCCTTTTCTTTATACCCAATCACGTTCAATTCCTTCTTACCATCCCACTGCCATAGCTTCCCACCACACTCAAACCCACCGCCATATGTCTGGTCAAACGACCAACGGCGGCCCAGATTACCAACACTAAACTGTTGTAGTGACCGAGTAGCGTGTAAAACTTCCAAAAGCTCTTTGGGGGAGTCGGAAAGCCGCCGATTGACCTGTACTTTATCTGGTAGTGGTGGGGCGGTGGTGACAGTTGCCGATGATGGCATTGTGGCTGCTCGGGGTCGCTGCCGCCGGTTAGAGTACCGAGGTGCGTAATACTCCCCGCCTTCCTCACCTTCCGACGATGAATTGGACTCAATCACACAATCCTCGTCTTTTAGCTTTGATGGACGAGAAGTGACCGAAGAGATGCTGCGTTTGTGGTGGAACGCGCTCAACGATGGCGTGGAGTCTGACCGTTGTCGTTTTGTGGTGTTGCTGGTAGCCTGATCGATCGATTCACTCATGCTGGCCGACCGTTTTTTGCGCCGCTTGTTTGCATCGGTTAGCTTGAGCTGCAGTTGGCCAAACCCGGGCTCGCCCGGGGTGAGACACGAGTCTGGGAACGATTCACCGAAGATTGGGATCAATGCAAATCGAATGTGATAACAGGTACGAGAGGCCAGTGCCTGGGCAACTGGGAATGGCAGCCATGTACCTTGGATTTTGAGGAACCCGCCTCGTACCCGTCTGATGACTGGCTCCAAGTCTGGCGAATTATCCACCAGCTTGACGATATCTGCCTTGTTATTGCCTATGGCTTTCCATAGCCCGGTTAAATGAACATAACCGGTGTAATAGTCCCAAATAACCCACTGGTTGTTGACGGCATATTCAAACACAGTCAGGAAATTACGCTCATCAACTGAAGTGGCGTACTTTTTCATGGTAATATCGTCCTTCCCCGGCATTAGATGCTTCTGCCCAGCTGGTATATCGGCGCTGGTGGTGGGGTCAACCGGCTTGATTGGGAAGTTGATTGCATACCCTGCCGTCTCAGCTCGTGCATTTCGGAATCGAGAATGTTTTTGTTGTGGTTGATTACGAGTTTGTTGTTGTGGCGGTTGCTGGTTGTGAATCTGATTGTGGTGATGTGGTGGCGCTGGGTACTGGTGCATTGACAACGACATGATGATATATTACAGAGTCCAGCTTATGATGAACTCTGTGCAACAATAATAGAAAAGTGACAAGCTAGGTTGACTATACAGAGAAAGAACAGAAGAAGAAGAAAAAAAAAAAAAAAAAAAAAAAAAAAAAAAAAAAAAAAAAAAAAAGGAAAGAAGGAAAGTGAGAAACGGTTCTTGTATTTATACCTTTTTTTTTCCCCAACACCTCTCGTGGGGCGCCATTCATTTCGCCTAAAAATATACATACCCATCGGGGGAATAAGGGAAGAAAAAAAAAAAAAAAAAAAAAAAAGTAACCTTCCTCGACAGCCACCTATTAAACGGTGCTTACAAGCCCTTAAGCTCTCGCAATTTAAAACTGTCGTTCCAAGCTCTAGATGGAATAATCGCAACTTTCTTTTTTGAAAGAAATATTCCTACAAGAAATAATAAATTGTATATATAATAATATTTCGGTTGGTGCGTGCGTGCTTTTGGGGTCGAAAAAGATCATGAGCATTGGCAGTTCAATTCCCCACTCCGAAGCGTTCGAAATCGAATGAGCTAGCGAGGGGCCATACGGTTAAAAATTTGGGTCAAGTTGGAGCGCGAGCGAGTGGGTGCGTGCCCATATGATGATTGCAACCACTTTTTACACCATGTTGGTAAGCTTAGAGGCTAGAGCTTATGCGAGGAGACGATTGATTGACCAATGTGATATTATTTGACCTGCACAGTTCGTGTGCGCTATCGTCAGGCATACTTGCTTTTGTCCAAGCTACTTAATCGTAACCATACATGTGTATTTGAGAGACCAACCGGTATCCGTTGTCGATATATTAGAAACGGACGAGATTTGAACGAACAAAAGGAATATGGTCTCTTTTGTCTCAGTACCCGGGTCTAGCCATCTTAGATTCGTCAAATTATTAAATAAGCAGGCTTTTCTAAATACGAGACAACTTGGAGTATAAGCTCAACACTCCCCGGGAGGCCTAAATTTAAAAAGTCCGAATCGGCATCTAAGATGGAAACGGGAGCGAGTTCGCTCGCTGCTCCACTGACAAGTGTGATGCGTCAAAAAAAGTTTGACAGTATGAATCACAAGTAATCGTGATAAACCGGACCGACGATCGCCCCCACGGGTGTGATCAACTCACCCATTACTCCTCAATTTGGGTCGTCAAACTCACTGATCCTCCTCGAAGACGGGAACATTTAACCCAAGTACACAAGAAGAAGAAAAAGGAAATAACCATGGCGCACCACCGCACCGCACCACACACCAGCGCCGGCCCCCGAGCTTTAACCAATTCTGGTCTTGGGGTACATATATAATATGTCTTACCCCTATAAACTAGCGCACTTTTGTACATGTAATAGATGGATGCACGAGATTACATAATAATCGTGTTGGTTGCCTTGGTTGCGTAATTAATGTGTCGGGAGGATCGAGGAGAATCCGACTCGGTTGGGGGAAGAATGTTCTCCACAACCACTGGTGTTTGTTTAGCCACCGGTTTAGCCACCAACCAAGCTTGTTTATTATTTCACATCAACCAGCCCTCAAAGCTTTCAAGAAGCAAAAACCAGGGAAAATAAAATATTGTTGGTTGCGGTTGCGGTTTTGTGATTGCTCAGAGTGGTGGTGGCTAATTAATGCCTTACTTCGACAAGTCAGGTCATACCTCTCGAGGCAAAAATTGAGATATATATTGATGGATTATTATTTCTGGAGGCTGCAGCGCTTTTCTTTTAAATTCGGTTCCCACTAGTTTGGTAATTAAATCGCGTGATTATATTACTGCCCGTACGCCTGAAGCTTTTTGATCCGCACATCTCGCGAGCATAAGTTTAGGGGACGTCTAGATCTAGCTAGAGCGCGCTGATTTTCGAGTCAAGGGAGAAAAAAGTAAACTCTATTAGCCGAGATGCAATCGATTACGTCTATCTTAATTAATATATATATATCTATAGAGAATAGACTTACCCTAGGCGCAGCAACAGCAGCTGCGAGCGCATAAGCTTACGTGCGTGTTTCCGGAAGCCTTCGAACGCCCCTCCATATATGGCAGGGACGGGCGGGACGGGACGGGACGTACGTACTTGTCGTTTCAGAATCTGGTCAGGTTGAGTGCAGTAGTGTAAACACTAAGACCCGGCCCCAACCCCATCGCTGGATTGTTTTATGGGCCCTATTAATGTCTGGAGGTGATCACGGGTAATTACTTAAAGGGTGAGTACATATACTACTGTTATCAAAGTGATCTAAAACTGAAACACGCACCACTGCATCGTGCCGGTTCGGTTCTAACCATCGCCGTATACCCCTCCTCTCCCCTATAGATTGTAACAGAAACCGGTTAACTTAAATTTACAAATTGTTGAGGGTTGAGGGTTTCGAACATTGTCTATAGTTTACATATGTGCGCGTTCTCACATATGTAAGTGTACATATGATAATCGATCGATCGCTATATACATATATATATATATATATATATATATTATATTAAGTCAGGCAATTGTTTGATCGTCATCATTCCCGCTGAATCCGCTTATATAAGTAAATTTCGCTTGCCCCCCCAGCTGATATTTCCCGCCATTTTATTCGCCACGCCACGCCACAAACCCTTATACGTTATAGGCGCTGAAATTTGCCTTTTCTAGTTTTCGACCGCGAGCCTGTACACCGTTGTCAGACGTCTCCCGGTTACCCGCTGTTTGACTGACTAGGTGGGGGAGTGCGGCCTCGAGGCTGACGGGGGGTAAGCTTGAGCTTATTCGAAAGTGGAGTTAAATTGGTCACAGCCGCACACACAAACCAACCCAACTCCTCCCAATATTGTTATATAATCCTAATAGGCTCAAGCTGAAAATAGATTCATAACATATTATTTTCTTCCAAATGTGTAATTACTAAGGCAAGGAGAATCTACACATGTTTTTTTTATTTATTTCTCGTAAACTCGAATATTATTTCTTAAGCTTGTCCAATTGGTCAAGCAAGAAATTATTCGCTTCTCATATATATATATATATATAATATCTTAATTATTGAGACAGACACGCTTCTAATAATTATAATTGGGGGGTGGCTGGGTGGCTTTTCCGATGGATTATTATTACCAATGCGTTTCGAAATGACTTGACCTCGATCAAAAGGTTGACCGTGCGCGCGCGTTCTTTCTTAATTAATTAACTTGACATCCGGCCGGCCGCCGATTCCTAAATAAATCGGCCCGTGGCTAAAAAGGATAAAAGGGTTGGACATGTATGGCAAAAGAAATGTTTGTGTTTCTTGATCGATACGATACGGCGAAACCGAGACAGCGATGTACGGGAACGGCGACCATAACATGTCATAATTCTTAAGCTCTTATAATTAGCGCGCTATAAACCAGCTGGTACGTAGCTATAGACGCATTGGTCCGGATTGGGCCAGAGACAGATCAGTATCAGATGTATACGGGTACGTACGTACGCGCGCCTTGTCGCACATATGCTCGAGATCTTGACCGTTTCAAACATGTGTAATTAAGGGCCTTAACATTTCGCCTTGTCTCTTATATAAGAATAAGATAGACATGCTATGTATGCGCATAGACCATATGTGTGAGCACATGAAGCAATCAAATAAACGTGCCGTGCCGTGCGCGGAAACGGTTAACAATTGGCTATAGAGCTTGTACCTGGCCCGAGGGGGGACATTTAAATTGGTCATATCTTATGTCGAAATTCGAAACAGTCGACCGGCGTATATATATACCAAGACTGCGGACACGAGATGAGACTAATGTATATATATATATAACTTAAGGCAAATCTTCGGGTACGTATACGCAACGCATGTATATCCATATGCATCACAATTGCGTAACTTGTATACGTACTTTTGCATAGCACTGTATACATCTGGGATAGACCTTATATACGTTGTTGTGCACCATGACCAAATCCGAGAATGTACATAGAAAAGCCGGCGCGCTAGGGAGTGCGCTCGTTAGCTAGCTCGCCCGCGGCTAAATATACAAGTCTTTATAATTATAAGGTCCATCCTCTCCTGCACATATATGCTTACATGTCGATGCAGAGTGATTTACGTGCGTATATAGTATTTTAGAAGTAATTATAAGCTTAAGTAACCCGCGCGCGGCAGGTCGACCGTATCGAACGTTTCACGAGGCATTATCTCATGTATGCATGGCCATTGCAAGGCCTCGTATGTTCATTAGTTGATTGCGTCGTAACGCGGTGGCCCGACTAATGTCTGAGTACCGATTCGTGCCAGGCCTCCGGATCCTTCGAAGGTGTTTCCCGTGCAGCATGGCTAGTTGATTACGTAAAATAAGTAGAAAGTTGGAATATACGATAGGAAGAGTGGTGCTCGAGGCCCGGTAAATACCGGTACGTACTAGGTCATGAGAACGATTGCGATACTTTGTACCCCAAGTCGTCAGCCCATAAGACGCTACTTCATATCCATGGCAAGTCGCTCGATCGACACTACCCGGATATCTCGTGCGTATCGATACCACTTTAGAATGTACTCTGCGTTCCCAATTTAAACCGGTTCTCTTTCATCCTATTTTTTACATTTTTTTTTTTGAAACGTAGTCTCTAATATGGACGCGGTTCGAACCCAGCTTGAACGCGTAATATTTCCCAACCCCAAACACTCCTGGGAAGTTTACGTAATCTGGGATCAAAGCATTTGAAGAAAGGAAGAAAAAAAAACGCGTCTTGTTTTTTTTTTCTTTCCTCTTTCACCAAAAACAATCATGTCTGCATCCACGAAACGAACAGGACAGACAAACGGCGGCGCGGCAAAGCGAACAAAGAGTAGCGGACCAACCGACTTTGAAAAGGAGCTGCTGAGTCTGACAGAAGAGGGTATGTAATTATCCACGCGTATATTTCTTTTGCTAACCATCATGCAGCGTCTAATGTGGACGAGTCTTGGGCTCGACCGTCAGTAGAAGGATGGGACGCTTCACAGCGCGACATTGTTTTCCAGCAGATTGACGCCGAGGAAGCGTTTGAAGACAACAACTGTGTTGTGCGGATGTTTGGTGTGTCTGAAGAGGGGCACTCTGTGTGCTGTAACGTTACCGATTTTATGCATTATTTTTTCGTGCCGGCGCCAGTCGGGTTTCGAAAAG
The DNA here is from genome assembly GCA_030564235.1 of Blastobotrys elegans. NCBI lineage: Eukaryota > Fungi > Ascomycota > Dipodascomycetes > Dipodascales > Trichomonascaceae > Blastobotrys > Blastobotrys elegans. Next base: position 73,609 of record JAJLUJ010000029.1, read on the forward strand.
AGCACATTGCGGATCTTGAACGAGCCGTGAACCAAGCATTCAACAACACCTTGGAGCGGATCGAGATTGAAATGAAGGAGAGTCTGTGGGGGTTTAGTGGCTCTGGCCCGACCCCATTCCTCAAAGTGGTGGCCACGGACCCCCGATTCATTGGCAAGCTACGATCCGGGTTTGAAAATGGCCATGTGAGGTTTGACGGGTTCACACAACAGACACAGACCTCGTTTGACAACATTCAGTATGTATTGCGGATGATGATTGATTGCGACATTACCGGTATGTCCTGGCTATCATTACCAAAAGGTCGGTACTCTATGATCTACAATCAAAAATCGCACTGTCAGCTGGAAGTGACCATCCCATACTACGACTTGGTGACCTTGCCTTCTGAAGGCGAGTACCTCAAGGTGGCGCCTTTGCGTGTGTTGTCGTTTGATATCGAATGTGCTGGCCGCAAGGGTATCTTCCCAGAAGCCAACATTGACCCAGTCATTCAGATTGCCAACGTGATTCAACGGCAAGGCGAGACGCGTCCGTTTATCCGCAACGTGTTTACAGTTGGCTCGTGTTCACCAATCATTGGCTCACAAATCTTTTCCTTTAAAGATGAGCGGGACATGCTGATAAAATGGCGGGATTTTATTGTTGAGGCTGACCCCGATGTTATTATTGGGTACAACACGGCCAACTTTGACTTGCCGTACTTGTTGGACCGAGCCAAGGCGTTGAAAGTTGACCAATTTGCATACTTTGGTCGTCTAATGAAGGAAAAGCAAACAATCCGAGATTCCACGTTCAGTTCCAAGGCATATGGTACACGTGAGTCCAAGGTGGTGAACATTGATGGGCGGATCCAAGTCGACATGCTGCAGTTTATTCAGCGAGAGTACAAACTGCGAAGTTATACTCTAAATGCCGTGTCGGCCAATTTCTTGAATGAGCAAAAAGAGGACGTGCACCATTCTATCATTACCGAATTGCAAAACGGCAATGCAGAAAGTCGGCGGCGATTAGCTGTTTATTGTCTCAAGGATGCATACCTACCATTGCGGCTGATGGACAAGCTAATGACGTTGATCAATTATACGGAAATGGCCCGCGTTACCGGCGTCCCATTCTCTTACCTCTTGTCTCGGGGGCAACAAATTAAGGTTATCTCGCAGCTGTTTCGTAAAGCACTGCAGGTTGGCTATGTTGTTCCACACATGAAGACCGAGGGGTCATCTGACGAGCAGTATGAAGGTGCCACCGTCATTGAACCCAAGCGTGGCTACTATGGCACGCCAATTGCCACGCTGGATTTCTCGTCCCTGTACCCTAGTATCATGATGGCCCACAACCTGTGCTACACTACGCTGATTGACAAGCGGACGGTGGAAAATTTGAGTTTGGTCAAGGACAAGGATTATATTATCACGCCAAACAATGACATGTTTGTGACACAAGAAAAGCGGAAAGGTTTGCTGCCGGTGATTTTGAATGAATTATTGAGCGCGCGGAAACGAGCCAAGGCGGATCTGAAAAAAGAAACTGACCCATTCAAGCGCGCAGTGCTGGATGGTCGGCAATTGGCACTAAAGATTAGTGCCAATTCGGTGTATGGGTTTACCGGTGCCACCATTGGCAAACTTCCCTGTTTGGCCATCTCCTCAAGCGTCACCTCGTTTGGGCGGACCATGATTGAATCCACCAAGCAAAAAGTAGAGCAAGAATACACAGTCGCCAATGGCTATTCCCACGATTCTGTCGTGGTATATGGTGATACCGACTCGGTTATGGTCAAATTTGGACCTCAAGACTTGGCAGAGTGCATGAAGCTGGGTGAGCAAGCCGCAGCAAAAGTGTCTGAGATTTTCAGGGACCCAATCAAGCTTGAGTTTGAAAAAGTCTATTTCCCATATCTGTTGATTAATAAGAAACGGTATGCGGGGCTTTATTGGACACGGCCTGACAAGTACGACAAGATGGATACCAAAGGGATTGAAACGGTACGACGGGATAACTGCCGGCTAGTTCAAAATGTGATTGAGACTGTGCTGTGTAAGATTTTGATGGATCAAGACATTGAAGGGGCACAGAATTATGTCAAGGATATGATTCGTGACTTGCTACAGAACCGGGTGGACATGTCCCAGCTGGTCATTACCAAGCAATTGGCCAAGGACTATGTCGGCAAGCAAGCCCACGTCGAGCTTGCGGAACGTATGCGCAAGAGAGACGCCGGCAGCGCTCCAACAATGGGTGACCGGGTAGCCTACGTTATTATTAAAGGGTCAAGTGGGGCTAAAAATTATGAAAAATCGGAGGATCCATTTTTTGTGTTGGAGAATAATATTCCAATTGATACAAAGTATTACTTGGAAAACCAACTGTCTAAACCTTTGCAACGGATTTTTGATCCAATCTTGGGCGAAAAACGCGCCAAACAGCTGCTAAATGGAGATCACACCCGAGCAATCGCTGTCGCAACCCCTGCCACTGGTGGTTTGATGAAATTTGCCGTCAAGACTGAGCTATGTAAAAATTGCAAGCGTCCTCTAAAAGGACAGTACGCGAAAGGAGCTGTCTGTGAAAACTGTACCGACAAGGCTGAGGAGCTGTACTTTGGCACGCTGGCAAACGTCAACACCCTGGAGCAAAAATTTGCTCGACTCTGGACCCAATGCCAGCGGTGCCAGGGGTCCCTCCACCAAGACGTTATTTGCACGTCTAAAGATTGTCCAATCTTTTATATGCGGAAAAAGGCCCAAAAGGATTTGCAAAGTAGTGTCACTGAGCTGGAAAAGTTTGACCACACGGTCTGGTAATTTTAAAAATAAAATCCAAAAATAATAAAAAAAAAAAAAATTTAATTCTATTTAATCTTATGCATCTTTTTGAATCTTTTGAATCCGGGATAAGTTTTTACAGATTGAGATTAGTGGGCCTTAAATTCGTTCACTCGGAAATATTTTTTAAAGTTTGGCCAATGTCTTGCAATTATGCCGCACATATTTTTTTTTTTAATAGCTAGACATTAGTTTTGAGCGGCTCGATCGGTGAACCTGGTGGGTGGCTAGCCTTGGTTGCATTGGATTGGTACCTTGTTTTAGAATGCTGGTGTGGTGCAACCTTTTTAAGTTCCCTTTTTGCTGTACAGTCGTGTCATTAATATCGCCGTTATTTCTTTTCCCACCACCACCCCCGGAAGGAAGCTTTTCTTTTAAAATGATAAAGGTCTATAATAGAAGATGAAGGTGAAAAAGCAAAACCTGTTCACTTCAGAATTTTTTTTCCCCTTCGAAAAAAGCTTCTATATTACAGTTCTGAACAATTTCATGGCGGGAGGTTGGGTTTGATTAGAATCAGAACACACGTCCGGACAAGACCTGTCATGGTGAATTCTTAAGAAGAAAAAAGTAAAAAAAACAAAGTTCCAAAAAAAAGGAGGAGGTCAGCACGATGAGCCAAAAAATATATATATATATAATATTAATCCAATACGATGCGATGCGATGTGAACGAATTTTTTTTTTTTCATATTACCGTGTATAAATAAGAACGACAATTCCTTCCTCTTTTTTTGTTTTTAGTACAAGTGAGGGTAATGAAGTTTGTGACCATTTTAGCTCTAACGTGCTCCATCTCGAGATCGGCCGCCGCACATATACCACGCCGAGATGATGAGGCTGCCCCGGACGAGGGTGATGAGAATGTACAAATACGTAACATCATCGGGGCTAACAAACGTCAATTGGATGAAAACGGGCAGATACAGCTTCAGACTGTATGGCAGCCGGACGTGGTGAATACGGTAGTGGTTCAAACTCACGTGCAGCAACCTATCATAACACAGGACGGCGTTCCAGCTATCAACCCGAATATCTTCCCTCCTGGTTTACAAATCATTACCAATATGATCCATGTTAATCTACCAACCATGCTGCTGCCCGCATCGGCCCCACCACCTGCAGCCGCAACTGTCACCAAAGACATTCTACCAGGTCCACAAGCCACGATAACAACAACAATATCATCATCATCATCATCATCATTAATGTCAAACTTACCGGCCGCGTCGGCGTCTAGTGTGTCGAACGATGGCGGCAATATCTGCGCATCGCTAGGCCATTGGGCTGATGTTGGCATAGAAACTTTGATAAACGACTGGTACAACCACGATGACGGTCTCTGGCATTATCTAGACCGCACTCTGTGGTGGAACAGTGCCAATATGATTCGAACTTTAGCCGACTACTTGTCAATCCGACCCGAAAAGAGCGGGCAGTATTCTGGTATTTTTGGTGAGACATTTGCAAAGGGGCAACGATGGCATTTGAAAAGCAACACATACAATTACAACACTGCCATCCCATCTGGGTTCACAAACTCGTATTTTGATGACTCTGGTTGGTGGGGGTTAGCCTGGGTTGCTGCTTTTGATGTTACCGGCGAACAACGATTTCTGGAATCAGCACAATACATTTTCAAGAACATGACCGAGGGCTGGACCGATATGCAATGCCAAAGCCATGGTTCGTCGGCCGCCGGTTGGGGAATGGCACACAAGGACTATAAAAACTCCATCACCAACGAGTTGTTTATGACTCTAGCCACTGAACTTGCTCAACGAGGTGCTGGCGGCGATGAGAACTATGCAGACTGGGCCTACAAGGGCGCTAGCTGGATGGTTGACCAATCCGGTTTGATTGGCTCGGAGGGGTTGGTGTATGATGGCCTAAACGATCGGACTTGCGAAATCAATAAAAGCGTTTACTCGTACAACCAAGGCGTCATTTTGTCTGGTCTGCGTGGCGTCGGCGGGTATGACAGAGCCGCGCGGCGTGTGGCTGATGCGGCAGTGAACCAAATGGTCGACGCCGACGGGATCTTCCATGATGGGTGCGACTCACATGGTTGTCCAGGTGATGGCGCTCAATTCAAGGGCATTTTTGCTCGTCACTTGGCCCTGTTTGACCCTACCAATGCAAAATACCAGCAGTTTTTGACCACCAACGCAAAGTCCATTTGGAACAAGTCCAGAAACTCTAAAAACCAGTTTGGCGTTGACTGGTCCGGGCCAGCCGCAGAGGGCGATCAAGGTGGCCCAGTACCGCATTCAAGCGCTTTGGATGCTATTATCGGAGCATATAGAGCATCATGTCAATAAACGTGTCTTTTTATTTTATTTTATTACCTAATTAAATATTCGCGGAAATCGCGTTTATAAATATCTTGCAAACACACAACGTCTTTGAGCACCAGCCGGCAGCACACTTGGGCAATAAACTTGCGGTACCGTTTCATCCACTCGCCGCCGCATTTGGTCTCATTGTACTGTTGCTGAACCGCCTCTAGTGCATTAGCTAGCGACGCCAGCGCGCTCAAGTAATGGTCTAGAGTGATCACGCCCATTGATGCTGCAAAAAACTCAGACTCAGGGGTGGTGATTGGGCTGCTAATATCCGCGGCAATGGTGGATTTTTTCCGTAGCCGCTTAAACATTGACGATGTTGGTACGTGAGTTGTTGACCCGTGCCGCGACGATGGCTGGCTAGATGCTGGCGAAAACATGGGGCTGATTGGCGAGCTGCCGCTGTTGTTGGTGGTCGTTCCAGATGATGAAGCCGCGGAGGAGCGCCGTGGTGAGCTTCCAACATTTGTAGTGTTTTCGTTCAAGGGAGAGATGAACGCCGAGTGGAAAGACTGTTCGAGCTGCTCAAGCTGCTTTTCAAACTGGGCCAGATTTGTTTGATGCGCGTGCTCAGCACCAACCTTGGTCAGGTCGTTTATACACTTTAATCGTGAATGCAGCAGCTTTGGCGATATCGTATCAACCTGCCACAGCTCGCTCGGAATATATAGCTTGTCAGTTAGATATGCCCCACCAGGGTTGGACTTTGATACCAACAGCTGTCGCAAAAACCACAGTCCAATCTTTTCCGGGCCGGCGGCGGTGGTGGGCATGTTATCACTAGCTGTTGCTGCTGGTTTGGCCTGGCTCGACTTGCTATTCAAAAACCCATCAAACGTGGCGGCTAGTAGCTGTGTGGTTGATGGCGTAGGCGGCATCGTGTCGAAACTTTCTTTTGTCGGCGATGGATTGCTGGCACTAGAATGCAAACTTAATGTAGACAGCCGCAGTGTAGCCGCACTCTTACGCCGCAGTGACAGCCCCTTGCCGCTCGAAACACTTCGCTGTTTACCAGAATGATGATGATTTCGCGAGCCTTCCAAATCACTGTTTATTCGGTTCAGTGTCTTTTTGGGTGGCGAGGTGACCACTGATGTGTAGTGTTGTGGAAAGTTTTCGTTTGTATGGGATGGCCTCAACGGAGCACCAATGGTTTGTTTGTTGACGGTGGACATGGATCGTTTTCGTTGTACCTGTACATCATTCCATCTCTGCTCAACAAAGAATGGCTGTTTGAGTTGAGGTTTTTGGGAAGGTTGGGTTGGTACTGGCGGTGGCGGTGACGTTGGCTCGGGTACTCTACTCTTGGGGTCTTCAGGGTCTAGCAGCTCTGTGGTTTGCGCGTCTCCATACGAACTTACAGTCGACCGAGAAGCCCGCCGGTTACTGTTGTTGCTCGATCCCACCGAGTTTGAATTGGAATGTCCATAGTCCAGCTCGTCTCCCATTCGTTGTTGTTCAAACCCAAACCCAGCTTTGGCCAGCCGTTTCACCTCATCCTTCTCCCGCTCCATGACTAACAAATCTTTAATATCATTTTCAAACGCCTCGAGGACAGACTGCCTGCTCATGTCTTTTTCATAAACACTGGCGACCGGGTTCCGCATCCGCGGTGTCGCCGCCGTCATGATGGAGCTATTGTTATTATTGCTGCTGCTGTTACTACCGAGTTTCAACGGCGCATGGTCTCGATCGAGCATCGCTGGGTCGAGTGGGAACTGCGCCAGTGATGTCGATGATGCGTTTGTTGTTGTTGTTGTTGACATTTTCTGTGATGCGATTGTAGGCGTGCGTTCTTCGTCGTCGTTGTCTTCCTTCCCATCAATGATCGAGGTGTCTACACTTTCTACAGACTCCAAATCTTCTTCCCGGGTTGGAAATACACGTTCGTTGGTGTTTGGTAGTTCTGGTGTTGGTATCGATGGCAGTGGCTTGGGTGTCGAGTGGTCAGGGTTCAAGTCAAAACTGCTCAGGCTAGAATCACTATCAAAACTTTTCAAATCGCTTCGGACACTTGACAATGAGGAGGAACAGGAGAGAGTTTTGATATTTTTAATAGCGTTGTTGGAGGTTGCCGAAGAAATAGGAGGTGCCAGGTGAGCAGGGGTAGCAGCAGCCGCGGTGGTAGTAATTGTATTATTATCCGCATCATTTTCATAGTCGATTCCCAACCCGAACCCCTTATTATTATTATTATCATCATTACCCGCATTGTTGTTTTTATCATTATTACCATCTCCGTCGGTGTTTGTGAGATTGTTCTTTCGTGCCACTGCTTGCAGGATTGACTTTTGGGCGTATGTTCCAGGCGACGACGCCGATCCCAGCAGCCCCACGGACTGCTCAGATTCCGCCACTCCTGATTTTTGTTGGTTGATACCATAGGGAGGATCGTCATTAACAATATCCCGGTTGATAATAATAGGGATCGCTGTAATAGGACTCGACGATATACGCTTGACAGACGAGCTTGGCTTTGGAGTTGAAGTGGGTGTTGACGACGCATTCTCGCCAAAATTCATACTCCGTTGTCTTAGTTTGCCAACAACAGGAGGTCGCTAAAAAAAAGTAATAATTAGAGTTTTTGGTTCATTCCAATGGGTCAATATTGTTATAACATACCTTGTGCGTGTTTATCAATGGCGAGGATGATGGGCTGGCTGATACAGACCGTCGGCTTGAGGAGCGGGATAGCGTAGGCGACGGCGATAATGCTGATTGAGAGTGTGGTGACGACAGTGATGGCGAGGAATCCTCGGCCATTTGGAAAAACGGGCTTTTCATGACAAGCCCGCGTCGACTCAGCTTGTTCGTTTCTGCCCTGTACCGATTCGTCGCGCTGTTTGGGCTCTCTCTGCCATCAAACTCAAATGTCGAACACGATGACCGCGATGAAACGGATCGAGGCGACGACGACGTTGTAGTCATTATCCCTTTTTTTTTTTTCTTTCCTCCCCAATCTCGAGGTCTTGTTCTTTCGTGTTTTTATTGTGAAAATCCGTACTAGTTCGGTTCGATTGAAGTCGTTCAGGTCGAATTCCGGATCTGTCGTTTTAATCAAATATTGCCGTCGTGTTCTTTTTTAATTTGCTATTTTTCTCCCGTCACTGGACTTATAGCGTGTTTTCGCAATTGCTAGGTTAATAATAATAAAGAAGAGGAAGAAGAAGAAGAAGAAGAAGAAGAAGAAAAAAAAAAAAGACAGAATGGAAAGGGAGAAAAAGGAAAATTTTATGGGGGAGGGTGCAGCTTGGAATTGATATATATGAAATTAACGTCAGCTGGCCGGCAGTTGTATAGATATATACGCATGGTTTCTGCATTATTATATATATATATATATATATATATATATGGGATGACCGTCCGTGTACATGTGCAGCTAAGCGCTTAAACTACCCAAAAAATTTTCTTCCAACCTTCCGCTGGCTGGAATTCATTCTAATTAATCCATACCGGCCGCCGCCGGTGTGTATGTCTAAGGGGGAGCTCGCGAGAAAATTCATTCATCGCGCATAGTATATGCATGTTTTATAATATATATCGATCGATCGATACCAGCTCCATCAATCGCAAAAGCAAATCGATTGAGCTCAAGCTGTGTACACGTGAGAAAATTACCATGGATCGCTCCGGACTCCTGCCATTTCTATTAAAGTTATTATTATAATATATATATCTATAGCGCTCCTTAGACATATGTATATATATATAATATATATATATATATCCATGAGAATGACAGGGATTGAGGTGCACATTCATATGCAAGATGTCAAGGGAAAATAATAAAAGTTACAGGGCCAGGCAATTATTTGTCATATATATATATATATATATATGGCTTTTATTATACCTTACAACCCTTGACTACCGATCCGGTATGTGTGTACCTTACTAACACATACATGTTAACGTGTACAGAACGCATTATACGCACTATAGAGAATTTTTTGTACAGGGGGCCCGGGGGCCCCGGCGGCGTGGGATTAAAAAATTTGGGCCCGGCAAAACTAGCTATTCTTAGAATTCTCTCTCGCTTCAAAACAAGCTCTAGACATATATATGCACTAGTAGCTAAATGAAGAAAAGTGCAGCGCTGCGCCAAAATCAATGGAGAGGGGAAAAAAAAAAAAAAAAAAAAACATTAACACATCTACTCATCGTCTAATGAATCGTCTATAAACTCAGTAGAATCGTCCCAGTGTGCTACAACCAACTGATATACCCCATTTGTAGCAATACTGTCACAATTGGCGTCGCCTCGCATCACGTGACCGAATCGTTTCCTAGGCTTTTTATTGGTGGTGGAGTCAACGAATATTGGGTGGTTTTCAGCCACAAACACCACCGAAGTTTTGTAGAACCAGTCTGTAGTGTATTCATCCACGACTGGTTGGATAGGCTTTAATGCATGCGAGCCCACAAACGATAGGATGGCCTTGGTGCGGCTTTTGATCGACCGAGGCTGTTGGCCGGCTAGATGGACAATCCCTTGATAAGCCTTGCCCAGCCCTACAAATACAATCCGGTTGGAGTCAAAGTACTCGACATATTGATTCCATAGGTACATGCACAGTTCATCGGCGGATTGTTCTGGTGGTACGCAAACGTCAATCACACCAAACTGTTTGGACAGCCCAAACTCGACAAATCGTTCTGCTGGGTCAACCAGCTTGGACCTTGTGGCGCTGATCGTCCCCAACACTGGGTCAGTCGACCCCCATACTTCTGGCGTATCGTGGACAATAAATAGAATGGTTTCTTTGGTGTGGATATCAGCAGTCGCCATGACTTGGTTCTCAATGGTCGAATGTTTCAAAACGGGCAGTTCGACAAGACCTAGCTCATTGAGGCGGTGCGATTGGTACCGCCGAACCACGTTGGATAGTTCTGCGCAATCCTTTTCTTCTACTTGTGGAGCAATGGCATTGTATGCCGGCCGCAACGATTTCCAGTATTTGGAATGGACCCGCATGACATTCTCCACATCTCGAATAGCATGTTCACTTGGCAAACATGGTTGTTTAACCATGCCTGGTGGATCGCCCAATAGAGTCTTTGTAACTGCTAATGCGCTGATGGCAGTCGAGTTTAAATTATAACCTCCTTCTAGCGCCACTGCCACTTTACCATTAGCCAGCTGCATCAGCATACAGGTCATTTGCGCGTACCCGTCTGGGGATACCCAGTACCCGCCAATATGATCTTCAGCAGCGGCATCAAACCCAGATGAGATTAACACCAAATCTGGGTCAAACTCGTACGCGATTGGCATGACGATTTTTTGAAACGCGTACAAATAATCGCCATCGCCCATCCCGGCATTAGACCAAGCAATGTTTACGGAATACCCGGCACCTTCGCCATCCCCCACCACCGTATGCGCCCCAAACGGGCCACCAGGGTAAAACTGGCCATTTTCGTAGCGATGTAGAGATATGTATAACACGCGCGGGTCATCCAAAAACGCTCGTTGCGTACCATTGCCATGATGCACATCCCAGTCCAGAATCAGAATCCGGCGTACCCGTTCAGGATAATTCTTGAGCATGGTTTTGGATGCCACCGCCACGTTTGAAAACAAGCAAAACCCACCTGGGACATGGGGTTCGGCATGATGGCCAGGAGGACGTACCACTGCAATCCCATTCTTGACTCGGTTTTCCACCACTGCTTTACAAACTTCAATAGTACCCCCACACGATAGCCGCGCCGCCATCAGCGAGTCGTTGCTCAGGTAGATGGAGTCACCATTATCAGTCTCGTGAATCAACTGCTCACGCGTCATTGTCGCCGTGGACTGGATAAAGTCCAAATGCTTTTGGGTATGGACCAGCAACACCTCTTCGTCTGTACATTCCCGCACGGCAATTTTTTGCATCAACGGACCCAAATCGTCACACCCTTGCAGCGTAGGATCTCGAATCAACCCTGCTTCAGCAATAGCCTTGTATATACGGTAGATTCGTCGCGGATCTTCTGGATGCGGATCGACATAGTCGTGCGAAGACGTGACAATTTTACAATGATACCGCATCCGCACATCGTAGCAAATGCCGGATTTTTGTCCATAGAATGATAACTGTGGGTTGATATTGTTGGAGATTACACTCCCCGCCGCTTCGTTGGGTTTAGACGCCATATCTTCCTCGCGTTTACGTTTCAGCGCGTTTTCGTCTCCTCCTGGAGCAGTACCCCCATCCATATCCATCGTTTCCACCAAAGAGGCCGGATTGACCAGTGGCTTTGTCTCAAAGTCCGCCATGGTGGTCATCTTTTAGACGCCAAATATGGGTGTTTTTTTTTTTTTTATATTTTATAAAAGTGATTGTCAAGAAGTTAAGAATTAAAACAAAGCGCGCGCGCGTGACAGAGAGAGAAAGAGAGGGGAGAAGAACAAAAAAAAAAAAAAGTCCCACTAAGCTTTACACCAACAAAAGAGAAGAGAAAAAAAAACCAACCTCTCTTGTGATTGTGCTTTTATTGTTATTAAATTTTTTTTTTTTAAATGTCAAAACCAAAATTCTATGTTCAACTGGAAATACGAGAATTGACAAATATCCCGCAAAACACTGGCCAATGTTACGTCAAGTGGTATCTTAAAGACTCTGCCAAGCCGGACGCCCGTGGTAGAAGCGCACTAGAACCGATCAAGGATCATCGAGCTAGCTGGCATTATGAAGGTGAAACGACTACGCGGATAGGTATCGATCGGGACCACATTTTACGACACAGCTGGATTGTGTTTGATATTATATGGGAACACGGCAATGGCAAAATGTCGCTGGGTAAGGTGGAGCTTAATTTGGCAGAGTACGTTGGCCGTGACAGCGAAATGAACCGGTACCTGCTCAAGGAGAGCAAGATTAATAGTATTTTGACTGTGGTAGTCAAGCTGAGGCAGACCAAAGGATCAACCGACTATAAAGTGCCCCAATTCACTAGCCCACAGTTATTTGGCGACATTACGGGAGTTATGGACGAACACGAGGTGCGAGCTTCCCGTCGACAACAAGACTCGGTGCTGTCGAATCGTAAAAAGTTTCTCATCTCGTGGGATCCAAAACCCGGCGATTTGACCCCAGAAGCATGCATTGAGGATATTTTCAACGGCGGCGATGGGTTTGGTGAACGGCCTGGAGCTTTACCAGGGTTGCAAAAACTTGACGACGATGACGAGTATTTTGTGGATATTGACGATTCGGCAGATGAAGATGATATGAATAGCGGCACTGCTGTCGGGTCGTCGTCGGCAACAACAACAACCAATAATGGCGGAACCGGAAACTCCAACACCAAAACAAAAGTTTCCAATAAATCCCAGCAGGCTTCTGGGACCACCAATAACAACACCCCTCAAACACAACCAAACAAGGCGGAAAAAGCACCATCCAGCTCGTCATCTCAACAAAACATTCAGAATAACACCGACTTTTTGCAGGAAAAGAAGCGAGTTAGGCTGCTTCGAGAAGAAGACGAATTGGAGAGCTACACGTCGTGGACAATCGACGCAAACAAACTGGACTAATAAAAAAAAAAAAATTCTCTCTAATTTAAAAAAAAAAAAAAAAAAAAAATTTACCCATGAGCGCCAATTTCTGGAACTCCAGCCAACGAATGCACTGGCAATTCTCCAAAAAGAGGCTACAACAAGCTCGTGAAAAGATTTCCGAGAATGAGCGGGCAATGGGAGTGGACAAGGACGCTGGTAACAACAGTCTGAGTGCGTTTGACCCGCACGTCAAGCTGTTTGTCCACGGACTGATTCATTTCCTCGGCCGGCAGCTAAACACTCGGCAGAGAGTGATGGCGACTGCTGAGGTGTATGCCACTCGCTTCTTCACCAAGGTTTCGATACATGAAGTTAATTTATACGTACTGGTTGCCACGTGTGTGTATGTGGCCTGCAAGTCTGAGGAATGCCCAGTACATATCCGCACCATCACCACCGAAGCCAGAACGCTATGGCCAGAGTACATGACCCACGACGCGACAAAGATTGCCGAATGTGAGTTTTATCTTATTGAAGAGCTGGAAACATATCTAATCGTGCATCATCCATACAAGTCGCTGCATGAGCTCTCGCAGTCAATGACTGAATCAAACGCCCAGCTCACGTTAAACCCGGAAGATTTACAATCGTCATGGTCAATGATCAATGACTCGTATGCTACAAACGTCTTGTTGCTGTATCCACCGCATGTGGTGGCAACAGCATGTGTCTATGTCACTATAGTGCTAAAGTCGCCTCAAGTACGACCGCCCCGACCTCCAGACAAAATCAAGGCCCGCATCGAGCTCTTGTCTAAATACCTGGCAGATTCGGGTATAAATCTACTGCAAGTGACTGAATGCATCCAAGAACTAATCTCGTTGTATGCGAGATGGGAAACGTACGACGAGCAAGCCCAACGCGCCAAATTCGCCAAACAGATTCTAAACAAGTAAGAATCCCTTCTTTGTTCTTTCCTTTTAACCCAATTTTGTCAGCTTCTTTTCGATATGTGTACAGACTGTGTGGATGGCGACGGGTTTGACGGCACAGAGCCTAGCCGCTGTTTGATACAAGGTGGTGATGAGCGGGGTGGTCATGTCCTCCTCGCCAGGATTGGCGGCTAGGTAATTCGAGCCAGGCAACGGCACTGGATCTGTTTTTTCTGCAACAAATTCGTGAGTGGATTTGTGAATAAACTGGTAGATTTCGCCCACCGTGCTTGGAATTGGAGTTGTGTGGTTTCTTGATGGCGAGGCGGCGGCGGAGACGTTGTTGTTGCCTTGATCCTCCATCGTCTCCACACTACCATCGTTGGAATAACTCCCCATGGGGAATAAATTATATAGTCGTTTCTTAACCACTGGAACTTCATGATCCTTTTGTTGAATAAAGTTTTGTTCAAACCATTTTAGATACCGCTCCACTTTTGCATCGTCCCAAAATAGCACATCACGCTCATCTGCTTCGCTCAACGACTCGTCTTCCACCCAAACTTTACGCAGCATGTCGGCCCAGACTTTCCAGTCTACAGGGTATACTGCTGCCGAATCGTCGTGGGGTGCGAGCCGCTCCTTGTAGTCGAGCCCAAAACAGATACGCGCGGCGATTACCACGAAGCAAGTGAGCCGCACCTCCGGCGACACAAACTTGAGCATGAGCTTGCCGCCAGAGTTGACTTTATCCGCAGTACAGATTTCCATACCATTACCAAGTTTTTCCATCAAAATCTCAACTGCAAGGTAAATTTCGGGGGGTAGAAACAAGTCGTGGATGATTTTGAATAGTAGCGGTGGGTGCGGCTGCGGCGGGAATTTGAGCCCGTTTGACTTGTCAAACTGGGTCATGAGTTTAGCAAGTTCGGTATGCAGTTGACCTTCCAATGGAGGCGATTTGGGAGTGAACATGCTGATATAGTATGCAGGTAGTTTTGTACGCATTTCTTTGGGGAGGTACTGCACAGCGTTCATGTATGGCATTTCGTACCGATAGATCCATCGGCTAAAGTCGTAAATATAAATAGGTAGGCGTAGTAACACGCATGCAAGGTACACCAGCAACACGCTGTGAATGTAGCTGACTCCGTCGATAACAATCTTCCGCGTTAGATATTCTTCCTCGCTAACCTTTTCGCTCTCCATGTTACCATGCTCTTCTTCTTCATTATCGCTCTCATCGTCGCGTCGTCTAGGTATAATAATATCACCCCTATCCTCAGAGTCGTCTTGAGCAACGTATTTAATACCGGCAAACTTTGTCTGGTTTGCGTATATACCAAACAGCTCCTTGACGACTTTTTCAAACTTGCCGCCGCCGCCGCCGTCGCCGTTGGGCACCGCCGTTCCTGTAGAAATGAGCCATTCGACTTGGGTGCGGAGAATGATCTGGAAACATTGCATGAACAATGCATTCCCCACGTTACCGTAGAACTGAGATCCCTCGTCCATGCGAATAGACCCTGGCGTGAACTGCGATGATCTCATTGAAGGCATGCGCCGACCACTGGGACCCGAGTAGTCGTCATCATCCTCGCCAACTTGGTAATCACCAACAAGCACATGGCCAAACTTGCACACCCGTTGTCCGTCAATGACTTGGTAGTACCGCGACTTGCAGTTGTCCACTCCGCACCGTGGGCCTCTCTTGAACACACCAGACATTTATGATTTTTATATTTGTCGCGGTGATAATTTTTCCCAATAGGACAAAGGCCGGGTCTTCGCGGGCGCCCGCTTCTCATTATCAACATATGAGCCGACTTATATTATCTATATATATATAGAAATTGTCTTATAGGGGGGATAACTACCTTTAAAAGAGAGACACAGCTGATGATGTGTCCAAGGCGATATATATATGTAAGAGTTATAAGGCCACGGCTCCCCCGGCCAGTCGTATGACTTGCTTGTGCTGCTTTTTGTCTCTTCTCTTAGCCGTATTAGCGCGCGCGGAGGGGATAGCTATGAAAGACCTTTGACTGGCCCAAGATTGCCCAATTTGCCACCCACATGTAGACACAACGGCCAACCAAAATGAACGTCACAAGGTGATGGATAGCCAAAGAAAAAAAATGTCCACCAACAAAAAGTAACTCAAATCGTGAAAAAGTGGATTTTTAATCAAAAGAGGGGAAAGGGTGCAGAAAACGGCGCAGAAGTGCAGTCAATGACGAGCAATCGAGTGAGAAAATCTCACGATTTTAACACGGGTATATAGATGAAAGGCCCAAAAGGTGGAGGGAAGGCGCGCCAAAAATAATAAATTTTTGGGGGGTCTCTGATGTTTATCTTGATGCCACCGCAAGCACGAAATTAAATAAGAAGTTGAAATAAAACTATAAAAAGGGCTTCATTCCGTCGCTATGCTACTGCACTAGTCATCGAAACTTCTCGGAAACTCAGCGCGCAAACACACACATACATACATACATACAAACAAGCAACCAAGAGAATAAACATGAATACCTACCGGCTAATTTTCAAGCGCAAGGTTAGCCCAATCACTTATCACCAGGTATCCTTCGAGGCTAAACGGATGGGGGTGTGTCTATGCTATGACGGCTGCACGGATGTCATGTTCAACGGCGACGCAAAGGTTGCTGCGTATTTCCGCGATATTGACGGCGTGGAGAGCGTCAACTTGATGTGAGAAAGCTTATCTGAGAAACCTAACCTCAGTTTCAGTCGCTTTTTTTTTTTTTTTTTTTGTCTCGTCTCGGGAAGGTGTCGACGACCTTGCTTGTGACTGGATTCACTTTTGTATGCAGTGGCGGTGGCACCGCGCGCAAGCCACCCATTCTCTCACTCACACCGGCAATATGCCCTTACCCTGCTTTTAGCCCTGCGTGCTGTCAATCACGGATGATAGGCGCCACGGGCCTGGCCTAGGCTGGCTATAGAAATGATCAAATTGGGAAAATTTAAGGGG
This sequence comes from Blastobotrys elegans, assembly GCA_030564235.1. NCBI lineage: Eukaryota > Fungi > Ascomycota > Dipodascomycetes > Dipodascales > Trichomonascaceae > Blastobotrys > Blastobotrys elegans. The sequence continues at coordinate 90,204 of JAJLUJ010000029.1, forward strand.
GGGGTTTTGTTGTTCGTTCTCGAGCGATCGGTCAGCTGGATCAGGGAAAAACAGCGCTCTGGTAGCGTGTCTGACGTCAACAGAGCCAATATTGATTCGAAGATCTCAACGACGGCTTAAGTCAATTGTGATTACTTGCAATCCATTTTTCAATGACAAAATGGCGGGCGACGCTAAAATACGCTCGTTTTCCCTCGATGATCATTTGTTTCATGATGATGGTTTAGTTGGAATCCAGGCAAGGGTATATATGGGAAATAATACCAGAACACTGTGTATAAAAAGAGTGCTGATTCCTGAATTATTCTTTCGCTTCTTTTCGCTAGGTAAGCCACTCGTTCTTTTTATTTATTTATTTTTTTTTATTAATGTTTAATAACAATGTTATGATGTTACTGCGCCGGTCATCGAGCATGTCGCTGCGGCTCATGAAAAAACGCAAGACAAATTCACAGCGTTACCAGATTGTGTTCAAGACCTTTGCCGACGAAATCACATACAAGGCAGTCAAGACACTAATCTCGCAACACAAGGCGTCGTTACTGCTGGACGGGCGACGTGATATGATCTTGCTTGGGGATGAGCAGGCTGCTGCTGCTATTAGCGGCGTGGGCGGGGTATCAATGGTCCACCCGATCCCATAAATTTAACGTACGACACAAACTTTGGCATCTTTTTTTCCACATTTATTTACTATTATTTATTACGATATATATTTTACGAACAAACGTGAATGCTTTTTTCTTCCCCCCTTTTTTCTCACACCATGGTGTACCATAGATATAGGTATTTTTCCTCATTGAGAATTCTAGTGTTGAAAATTCCAGATGCGCGGTCTGCCGATCATCATGAAATAACTCTATACCCAGCACTAGCTAGTGTAGTAATAGCACGGCCATATTAGCTATGACCTCATATGGTGAGCTCTATTTCCTAGTCTATAGATCTCG
>JAJLUJ010000030.1:0-40927 GCA_030564235.1 Blastobotrys elegans
AAAAAAAAAAAAAAAAAAAAAAAAATTGAATATTTTATACAGGCGGTAGAGGGTTTCTACAGACCGGGCATTGCAGCCGTGTGCGCATCCACCGTTCCATACATTCAGAATGGAAAACATGCCGGCATGGAGTCACCATATACCGCCGTCGTGCTAGGATATTGGCCGGCGTGCTAGCGAGATGGGAGCCGTTTCGCGGCACAATGACCAGCTCTACCGGCATCATGCAAATAGCGCAGTCTACCAACGGATGTTTGGAGGTGACTGCTTCTTCGGGCTGTTCGTCCGCTTCCTCTAGTGACGGCTGTGGCTGTGGGTCCTCACTTATGGACCCAGGATCCTCCTGAATATCATTCTCAGCCTTCAAGTCAGAATAATTGAACCCAGTCTCCAAATCATCTTCCGTGATGACTGGGTGGTACTCATACAGAGTCGGCATGTACCCCCTTGGCAAGAAGAACCGCGGACCAAATAGAGTCTGGGCGGCTAGAATGGCCACCTGGGCCGCCACCCATATCCCAACAACAGCAGCTTGGACATTATCATAACGATGGCTCAGCACGTTCTTGGTATATAAACAAGCATACAGCAGCGGCGCCATCCTGATGGTGCTTGTTGCCAGTACATATGACCATAGAAATGAGCGTCGCGCCCCACGCCGCACGTTGCGTACAATCTGCGGCCACCAAAATGAGTACAGGATGATGGAAACGCAGTACTCGTAGACCTTCCGCAATCCTGATGGCCATGTCGTTGCGGTAATGGAGATGATGAGGAATGTCAATAGTAATGCATAAAAACGTGAATAAATCATCCCCATTAGCTGGCGTTCGTCATCAATCGGCGCTGCTGGCCGCTGCTCCTGCTCATTTTCTTGCTGCGGCAATTCATCTTCTCGTCCAACGATCCGCCCGTCGGCTCTAGCCACCAGTTCTGGTTCGTTGCCAGATTGCCGCACTCGCTCATCGGCGAAATTCTCAAAAATCTGCGATTTATAAATCAGCACCATATACCGCAGCTCAAACAACACGGTCAATGCAAATGCGATAAATGCAACAGCCAGGAACGATAATGCAACAGACTCAACCGCCGAAAATGCCAATGCGGTGAAAAACGAGCTACCGTCAAACAATGCCATGACCCCGACGGAATAGAAACTGACACGAGAAATGGTCGATGGGGTGCTGGTTTCACGCATTTGAATAGCAGTGAATACAATCTGAGTCAGGATCAGAAAGATGGCGCACATAATCGTGCTCCTTATGCGGCGTTGATAGTACTTTGTTGTCTCACCATCCATAGACTTTTCGGGTGCGGTGGTCATGACAATCCCACAATCTGGCGAATACATGACAGCATCGATTTTCAGGCTGGGCGCAGGTTTGTGCGGCCGGCCCATTGGGTGTTCTAGTTCATTTTCAACGTCACGCAACGCATCGGGCGATAACCCGCTAGAGAATAAATGTGCATAAACAATGTACTCACACTTGTGAGATTCCACCATTGCTTCTTGATACAGCTCATAGTTGACATTCAAGTCGAGCGTGGACAAGTTGTTTGCCTTTTTGATGGTATTATTAGCATGCATCACCACCAAATCTCTAGCCTCGTTGAATTTGTGTGAGGATGGCAACAGTCCCGGCAATGCGGCAAACCCCGAGAATTTGTACGAGTTTGTACTCAAGATAATGTTGCCAGTGCTTGTATAATGCAGTCCCTTCATGCTAATCGTGTCTCGGTCTCCATCATTCTCATCCATCAAGTCCATCTTGGCTTCTATAACCGAAATGTTCCAGTTTGAAGGGCGCAGTTTAAGCTCATCAAGATCTAGATTGATTTTCCCCTTTGTATGCGTAATGTTGCCAACTTTTTGAGTTGAGAATTCATTCCCGGCCATTTTTGCTCGTTCCACATAAACCGGCAAAAAGTTGATGGTAGTGTTGGTGTCTTTTCGAGGGTGCGTCATGTTTATCGGCGAGATGTTAAAGTCCTGTTTATTCCAGTCGCCCCTCACAACACCTGTCAGGTTTGTATAATATGACTTGCCGAGTTTGTTATTGTAATCTAGCTCCGACTGCTCCATCTCCCACATTGACACTGCCAACTTGTGCACTGGCATAGGCAATATCGAGCCCGGAGATGACGGGTCGTTGGGGTATTCAAACAGCCCGGTGAGATTACTATACCCGGACTGCCATGTCGAATTTTGAACCAACCCCAGCTCGTACTGCTGTCGACTGACGTAATCTTTAACAGCAGTCTTCTCTGACGGCGATAGAGCCCGCGGCGGGTTGCCACCTGGCGTCAGAAACATGAAGAATAACATCAGCAGAATGAAGAATCCCCGACCATTGCCTTCCATCTTTGTTGGTCGGTGTGGTGTGGTGTGGTGTAGTGGTGGTAGTTGTGTTGTGGTGGTTGGGAAGCTAGTGGCCTTTTTATTTTGCGTTAGTTGTGTGTTGTTGCTTAAATTCTGGGAGAGCGTTTTTGGGATGGAATTGGCATAATTAAAGCAGTACTACAAATACCGCGAGATTGAGCTTGTGATTGTGAAAAAAAAAATAGATATAAATAAATAAATAAAAGCCAACAGTTTGAGCGCCACCATTAAGAGTTGAAGGAGTTGTTTTTGGATCTGCGATATGATTACAACCCGCTAATGCGTATTTGACTGAGAGGGGTGTCTTTCTGTGTGAGCCGCACGGTGCGGGTACTATGTAGCATACTATCACAGGCATCAATCGGTCAGACTGTCACACCCGCGTTCTGCTTCACACATATATCGATCAAAGCGATTGTGGTGTTTACGTATTTATATACAACGGTTAAACTGGGTTGTTTGTGGGAAAACGGTTGGCTTGAAATTGGAGGACGCTGATTGGCCCGCGGGGCCGCGCTTGGTCCCAAAAAAAAAAAAAAAAAAATTGACAAAAATTGAACAAAAATCCCACCACGAAATTCACCTTCCAGCACAATCAATCAATATGCCAACTCCAAAGGTATGTACATGAACAGCCCCGCTCGGGGAAATTGTCCACTCTCACACGATGTGGTGGTTCTCCAGCTCGTACCAAACTTTTTTCACTACTAACACAACACCCGCTTAGCCATACATCTTTGCTCCAAAATACACCACAGCTCCAACCATTGGTCGGTCCTTGAACATTCCAACCCTAATGAAATGGTACGTTTCTGAATACAACACGGTTTAATGCTAACAAGATAGGGGCGGTCCATTGGCTCTATGGGGCGGTGCCACTGGCGCTGCTGTTTTTTTCTTTGCTGATTCTATTCCAGTGTTCCGACGACTAATCTACGAAAAGCTGCCAGTTGTTGGCAACTTTTATGACGACTCTGTCGATCCACAAGACTCTCCATTTTAATCGTTTTGTAGCATTTAGAGTATATTTTTTTTTTCTCAATTGAATAACTTGATTTTTAAAAAAAACCAGGATAAACTTGAATGTTCATATTCAACCAACGTTCTATATTGCCATGGGAACGAATGAACGTTTTAAAAAGTCGAGCGCGGACGGACCCAAATATACACACAAGATTTTTGACTATAAAAAGGCTCCCAAATTCCACAAATTTTTTTTCATCCTTCATTAACAGTTTTTTTTTTTTTTTTTCTTCCCTCCTTCTCAACAGGGATTGTTTGATTGCGAGTTGGGTTTGAGTTTGCAAGTCCAGGTCGCAATCTGGTCGCTTAGGGTATGTTCCTCTTATATACCAGGTGGAAATGAAGTTGGCAGTGATTCTAATTGTTTCATGCACCACTCGGAGAATTTATTCACTGGCGAGAAAAAACTCAACTTCAGTCTTCAAAATGAGCCAATTCATATCCATCTTTATTGTTGATAATATGCTAACCAAAACCAGATTTAATTGCTCCTATATAATAGACTAATACAAAAATTTCCAAATCAAAAAATCATAAAACCAAATTGATAGCCTTCATTCAATTGACCAGAACGCAAAAACAAATCAAAATCTCAAAAGATATCAATTGACAATTTAAAAAACACAAACGTGAATTAGTATATATTCACAAAAAACTATACACAAATGCTGCTTTAGTTGGCAACAGTGATTTCCACGTCAATACCAGATTCAATGTTGAAGGAGGTAATCTTCTTGACGATTTCTGGTGGAGAGTACAAGTCAATAACTCGCTTGTGAATTCGCATTTCAAAGCAATCCCAAGTCTTGGAACCTTCACCATTTGGAGTCTTTCGGGTGGTGATCTTCAAGACCTTGGTTGGAAGTCGGACTGGGCCCTTGGTGTTCAAGTTGGCCTTCTTGGCTCGGTTGACAATGTCAGCAGACACCTTTTCAAGTTGCTTAACCTTGGTAGAGGTCATAGTGATTCTAATCTTTAGAAACTTCTCTTCGCCGCCTTCTTGGGCCTTTTCCTTGTTGAAGCTCATTTTGTTTGATAAGTTTGGAATCTCTCGTCTAGACGGATAAGTACTTGAATGTGGGTGAAGAGGGAAAAGAGAAAAAAAAAAAAGAGTGTGGTTGAAATTTTTTGTCGCCAGCCAACGCCCGGGGGGTCCGCCGCCCGCCACCCACACACACTCCACCACCGCTAACTTCATCCATTTGGGAGGAAAGAAAAGGCCTCGCGCGCAAGCAGATTAGAGTCGGCTCACAACATGAAATATTTCCCCGCGCGTATATTCCAGTCCGGCTTTGTGACTGTGGTTTTGTTTGCTTTTTTTATTTTTTTTATTTTTTTCTCACGCGAACACGGCCGGTCGGTGGATTTGTTGCAGAAACGTGAATGATCAGCCGCTGTAGATATACGAGGAGGGAGGCTAGCTTATTTAAACGATTCAATAGGTATCATGAATTGTCCTATTCAGTCATTGAAATCCATCTTAAACAAGGAATTAATGAAACTGTATCATGTCGCAGATCCTAGATAAGATCTTAGCATCTCCCCGTGCGATCTTATATGGCATATATATATATACAAATATCCAGATACGTTTACAACAGCTATATATCAGGTTACAAAACAAACTCGATGTGCGCTTTTCATACAGCTACAACCCATATATAGGCGAATTGCTGGCTAAATTTAAAGTATCTCAATCAAGGTTCATGCAATTGTCGGCATACTTTCCCACTAAGACATTAGAACTACTGTCTCTGACATGCAGCAGCGCTGAGAAGAAAGAAAAAAAGTCAAATCATCATGAAGGGTGCGCAATTGGCAGGGAAAATGGAAAAGGATACCATTATCTTGGTTGGGAAAAGGATCCAGATTTGTATTAGAAACCATGACTATTGAGACAACCAAAATCAGTTTGATACGAAATGGTTCAATCGACAACGCATGCTTAGATGCGCCATGGTCTGTGGTTGAGATATTCCCAACACGGCCTGTTCTAGCGTTAATAAACCAATTATAACTAATAAACAGCCGATAAAATCTGACATGTAAGTTTGGAAAGATGACAGGGAAAGAGTAAGTGTATAAAATACCTCACTTGTCGATATCGCGAGGTCGTGCAGCTTTTTTTTTTTTTATATATATATTATATATGCAACATGCATTCAAATGAACACAGGCCATGTGGGTACCTTTTTTTTTTTCTTCTTTCCCCCCACCCCTTTACAGGGAAGGCGTGGTGGTGTCCACATCACTTATTCACCAAAAGCTTATATACAAAACAAATAAAAATCCACTGCTTCGCTCCAAAATACAACTCTGTTTCTTACTTTCTTTCTTTCTTTTTTTTTTTTTTTTTTTCCCTCTTCTTCTTCTTCCCTCCTTCCCTTATTTTACAACTATACGCAACAACTTTTTTTATCTATTTTCATTAGTTTTGGTATTAATGCGTTCAAATCTTTTAGTTCTATCTTCGACTATCGCTGCGGCGTCGGCGGCATCGGGCTCTAGTGCGGCGCCGTCACGCTGTGTCGATCACTGCAAGGCGGCCGTTAAAGACACCTGCAGTGGTTTCAGCGACGGCCCGTCATGTATCTGTTCATACAAAAAGGATGATTTCCAAAGTTGTCTAATCAAATCGTGCTGGTTAGATATCAACACGGCATGGAAAATTCACCAGTCCGTGTGCGAACAAGAATCCAACCCGCCACCATCAAAGAACTACGCGTCGTACGACGGCGGAAGGGGATACGCTTACAATGGCCAGGGGGGCTACTACGATGACAGGGATATGTATGGTCCCCCGCCGGCGTATGAGAACAGTTACGCCAGTACTATTTCCGGGCCGGAGCTTCATGAGGCTCAAGTTACTGGGGTGGTTGGGAACTCGACCGACGCGGCATCGTCATTATCAGCAACCGACAATATAATGACTACCATCTCAGATGCGACAATAATCACTGACCATTCTAGTGATATCTTCCCACCCGCTGAGTCTATGATTGGTAATGGTACTCGCACCGCCGATTATTACACCCTAGTTACTGGCAGTATGATTTCCAATGGCACTGCCACTGATGGGTTTGCTACCAATGACTTTCCCTCTCTCCTTGCCGGTAATGCGACTGGCATTTTTACTTCTGGAGTTCCAACGGGCAATCTCAGCATCAGCACCGACTCCTTGGTTACTGGGGTTGACCCGACTGCGACCAACATTGGTTTCAACTCGAGCATTCCTACCGGGTTGTTCACCACTGATGCGGATGGCAGACCAGTGTCAATTTTCTCAACTGATGATAACGGTGATTCGGATGCCACGGGAGGTGGTAACCTACAGATATTGGTAGGGTCGGAATCGCTAGATGGCAACGGTAACTTGGCCACCACCACACGTGTAGGCTCAAACGCTAATGGAAAAAATTCTGCTGCCAAAGGTGCAGCTACGTCTGGTGCTGACACGATGAACGAGTCTACAGCTAACCCTGCCGCAATGGTCACTCCAAAATTTGCATGCTGGACTGCCTTGGTAGCTCTAACCGGGGTCATCGCGTTGCTGTTGTAAACGCGCGTGACATTTCCGATTCATTTTCTTCTTCTACTTTTCCTCTATTCTATATTCTATATTCTATATTCTATATTTATATATTTATTTTATTATTCTTTTACATTCGGTATTGTTGGCCTTTCTATATATCTCAATTGGGAAACGTAAAGGTTTATTTCTGCGGTGAGATTGACTTCAATATTCTAGGCCGTGCGGCGCGTACCGACAAATGAAAAAATTTTTTTTTGAATGAATGAAAAAGAAAAAAAATGAGGGGGGATTTGCGGGGCTTTCTCTCATGAAATGGTTCTTGTCATGGGCTTACAACCTTGTAGGGAACTTTGCTCTAGCAAGTGCAATTTCGCTTACCCCCTCACTTGCTTGAGCTTAATTCTTCAGTCTTCTTCACAAAACAAAAAAACCAGAAAAAAAAAAAGAAAAAGCAGGGAAAAGAGTCTGCGTGTGGACCATGTGAAGCACTTTGAACGCTGGTATGGAATACCCTCTTGACACAAATATTCAGCGTTGAAGGCTGTTTTCTTGTAAGGATACTTTCTATACAAGCTTGTTGACTCTTTTAACCTTTCCACCCGCGATACCCTCAAAGAGAAAAACCTTATTCACATCCTCTTGTCGACAATTTAGTGTGTCGGTCATCTCTTTGTGTTCGAGAGGATATATAATGGTACAGATTTTTCGTCCTCTTGTTTCAATCCAACAAATATTTCCTTTTTTACCCTGTCCCGTCCTTTTTTTATTTTATATTTTTACTCTTTTCTTTTCTTTTCTCCTTCTTCCCCCCGTTTTCCTCGTTTTAATTTCAAATACGAGTTCTTTCTAAACGACTAACCTATGGCTTACCATTACTATCGCGGTAGTTTATCAAAATGTCTCACTTCAATGCTAACGGAACTATGCAAAAGACGCGCAAGTCTACGTTGACTCAGTCGCAGCGGAACATGAAGCGCCAGCGAGCGACTCCCGAGCAATATGAAATATTGCATATGGAGTTTCAAATCAATCCCACGCCGGACGCTAAAAAGAGGGAAGAGATTGGGCAGCAGATCAACATGACTGAACGGTCTGTGCAAATTTGGTTTCAGAATAAACGGGCCAAGGCGAAACAAGCGTCACGCAAGCACCACGACCATTCATCCACACCAACCGGTTCAAGTTATTTCGCCACGCCAGTATCATCACAAATGGCTACCCCGCTAGATATGAACTTTCCACCACCACCACCGCTTCCGCCACCGCCGCCGCCGCCGCCACCACCACCACCTTCATTAGTAATACAACCACCACCGATACCGCCGCCGCATGCGGCTCGAGCATTCACAGCGTTCGTCCCGGATGGGTCGACTGTAATCCCCGCCACATCCATCCAAGTCGGCAGCTGGGGACGTGTATCATTAACTGGGGCGCCGTCCAACGAGCTTACCGTCTTTTATAATTACGATCTGGACACGCTGTCGTACATTATTTTCACTGAGCAAGGCGTAGGGTTTAGAATCGACATTGCGTTTTTCGCTGTAGACCAGGTGGAGCTTCAGCAAGATGAGGATAACCTCTTGCAAGGCAAGATTACATTACTCTTTAGCGGGGCGATTAGTCCAACGTTTTGGGTGCAGCAGCCGTTTGGCAATGGCGGCTGGGAGCCAAGCCCAGACTTTTCGGAAAGCAGCCAGGCATCGCATGTACTTGTGCATGAGTTGTATGGAGATTACGACCACATGTACAATGCAATGCTAAGTCTGCACGAACTACAACCAATCAAGGTTGTGTCGCCAGCTGACGATGATGATGATGATGATGATGATGACGACGACGACGATGATGACGACGATGATGATGATGACGATAAACAGCTGACTGTGCCGGAGCGTGCATTAACAAAGTCCACACCGGCATCGTTTGGTGTGCAGATGGACCGCGAGTCTTCGTTTGCAGACTCTGTATCTGAAAGCAATCTCATCTCCCCCGTATCCGAAACCTTCCACAAGCATACAATGTCAACGTCGACAAATGAGAGCGATTGGTTGACGATGGACACGATGGACAATTTTGACACGAATGACACGCTCGACACTTTAGTGACCAGCCCTGGCTCGCCATTCTCTGGGTTTTCGTTTGCACCAAAAGGACATAGCCACCAGCAGTCTATGGACGAGGACCCGCTGCAAGGCAACTACACGCTGGACACTTGTTACGAAGAAGACACGGCGAACCTGCTACTCTCGCAGATGGAGCTCGACCCTCGTTATGAAATGAATGATAGTTTTGTATTGGAGGAATATAATGAAGAAAATGGAGTTTTTAGCTAATGAATTGAAATGAGCCGCACCGCCGCCGCCGCCACCGCCGCCCCCCGGGTCCCCGAGAGAAGGTGGTGTTTCGGTTGGTTTGTTCCCGGTTCCTCCCAATTCTGTTTTGACCACGTTTTTTTGTTTGCACATTTTTCCCTCCATTCTCTTCTTCATGTCAGCACAATGAAGCTGCTATCACTAATAACGTTTGCTTTTGCAACACTCGTGTATGCAAACGAGCTTGAAATTGTATGTTTTCTTTCAAAAATCAACTGGGCAAGGCTAACCTGTATAGACGCAAAAAAACTCTGAACGGCAACGATGCGCCGGCATGTATTCAAAATCAGACTGGGGTGGGAAAAAAGACACATATATTGATGTGGCGTTCCACTCTGAGGAAAAGGATGGGTGGATTGCGGTTGTTGTTTTTGATTATTCGCACGTTGACAACCTTGGTGTGGATATGCCCCACGACCATAACAAAAAGTACATTTGCGACGAACAAGCAGTTGCGGCAGACTTGTGCAAAAAGGACGATATCGGCACGTTTATCTTTTCAAAGTCGGTAAAGCCCTCGCAAATGAGCACCAAGAAGATTGACTTGAAGAAGCCAACGGCAATGCGATTTGACGTGAAAAAATCTGGGTATTACTGTGTGTCAACGTATCCAAGCAAACCAGACACTGAATACCATGCCGCAGCCATCTTCCAGAATGCGTTTGGTGAGCTGTCGGCTAGTCAGGTCCCAAAGCTACCATTTTTTGGCGGGGCTGCTCTAGCGTATGTGCTCATTTTTGCATTGTGGATGTTTCAATATGTTCAACACCGAGCTGATATTTTGCCAGTTCAAAATTACATTACCGCTTGCTGCGGGTTTTTGGTGGTGGAAATGATTGTAATCTGGGGGTACTATGACTTTATCAACAATGGCGCTGGAAAAACTGGGTCAATGGTGTACCTGGTGCTTTTATCCATCCTCAATGCGTTTCGAAATGCATTTACCTTCTTTTTGTTGCTCATTGTTTGTCTTGGGTATGGCGTGGTGAAACCAACACTGGGGACTGAAATGTGGAAGTGTCGAGCATTGGCCCTGGCGCATTTTGTGTTTGCAGTTGTTTATACAATCTCGTCATATGTGGTGTCGCCAGATAATGCGGGACCAATGGTGCTACTGGTGATTTTGCCACTGTCAATGACAATGACCACGTTTTATGTGTGGATCTTGTCCTCGTTGACAGGCACCATCAAGTACCTTGACGAACGGAAGCAGCATATTAAGGCTCAAATGTACAAGAATTTGTGGCGCATCCTGCTGGGATCCATCATTGTCATTTTTGCCTTCTTTTTCATCAACTCTGTCATTTTTGCCCGACAGTCGGCGCTAGAATTCATCACCAACAATTGGAAATCGCGATGGTTCATGCTGGATGGGTGGCTGAATGTCATTTACTTTGTTGATTTTTGTTTAATTGCGTTTATTTGGCGGCCTAGTGCTAACAACCGACGGTTTGCCATGTCCAACCAAGTGGCTCAAGACGAGAATGAAGCTGAAGAGTTTGAGATTGGTTCGTTACGAGAGAGTATGGACGAGGAGGAGCAGCTTGATTCACAGCGGGAATCGGAACGACGTGAACAGCAACAACATGAAGAAGACGAGGAAGAAGTGGCTCGTATTAGAGGCCAGTTCGCCCCGCCTGCGTATGATTTTCACGAAAACTCGCCGGGCCATTTGTCGCCAAAGCGGGATAGCGTTCCAAGCCATTTGCCAAAGAAGGACACGAAGAATGAGGCAAATGACTCCTCCCCAGATGAAGGCACTTCAACAGTATTTGCGGTGGCCGATGATGATGAAGCAGGATGGGATGAAGAACTGTTGAGTAGTGACGATGAAGCTGATGAAAACCAAGGCTTGCGCAAAAAGAAGGAAAAGAAGGGCTAGAGATTGTAGGATTAGCAAGACCAAAAAATAAATAAATAAAAAGAATATTATTATTCGCCTTCTTTTTCCAGCTTGGCCACACGTTCTTTAAGCTCGCTGTTTTCTTTCCGTAGTAGTTTGATGGCATCCCATAGTTGAATAAACTCGTCATTCCACGAGTTGGCCAGTGCAACAAAGTCGGCCTCGCTAGGCGGGGGTTGTTCATGGTCCGTTTCCTGCTCTTCTTCTTCTTCTTCTTCTTCTTCTTCTTCTTCTTCTTCTTCTTCCTGTTCCTTTTGCTCTACTTCTGAATAGTCTTTCTGCTTGCCAGTAGCGCGCCGTTTTATACTCATTGTGGGGGATGTAGGGTCTTCTATCGCAGGGCCGGCGCAGTGGAGCATGGGTAGCTCGCTGAACCCAGGCGTTTTGGGCGTTTTGGGGGGTTTATGATTCTCCTTGTCCGTGGAATGGTCGTCTTCTGGTGTGTGCCGTTTCATAGGCGATACGCGGGGTTTGTTGGGTGTAGCATCGCGTGATATGATGACTCGTTGGTGCGTAGGTGTTTTCATCTCTGCGTGGTATGAATTGGACGCGATTCTTTTTGTTGTTTTTGGGAGAACAAAAAAAAAAAAAAGTTTTGCTCAATATTTTTGGAAACGCGAAAATCGGGTGGTTGGGAGGTGCCAAAGAGCAGACACAAAGATGCGGCTTAAACAGTTCAGATCGGTGGTACAGGTCGTTGACGGATCTTTCCAATAACTCCATGGTTTGGATCCATTGTTTTAATGTCGCCGCCGCGTGCACTAGGGAGGTGCCAGCTGGCTTTAAATTGAGCGTTTTCATTTTAAAGTATGATGGAAGGCTAACAAGAAACGCAAACAGAATTTGTTGGTATCTTCGGAGGTTAGCGTATCTTATTAATTTTCCCCCTTTAACATTAACTTGCCAAAAAATTTTGTTGGAAGAGGGTACAACATTTTATACTATAGATAATGATTGCGTGCGTGGATTACTGCATTAAACAAAACCTCGACAGCTTCTTTCAACTTTTAGTTATTCTTTGTTCAATTGATACACATTGTAGTCGTTATTTGCTAGTATATCATACCGTAAGATTGGTGTATCTGTGATGGTTATCACTAAACGGGGTGAAGTTTATACTTGTTGTAGTTGGGGGACGCGGATGAAGGGGAACATATATTTTGGTTGCCTAAGAACAAAAAGGCAAAAAGGTGCGTTCTGTTTGTAATTTACGAGGCATATGTTTGCTTCATAATATACTCCACGCCCTCTTCAGCGCGCCCCCCCCCCAGACATCTGTATTATAACTATTTCCATCAGTCTTGACTTGACTTGAAATCATTTTATTGTTAATTACATAAATAAAAAGAAATAAATATAATAGGTTGGACCTTTTTATAGCAGTGCTCGAGGCCCGGGTTATTGTTGTTGGTTCGGATTTTTTGTTGTTTTTGTTTCCTGTTTCTGTTTTATCCACTGGTTAGATTAGTAGGGCCCCGATTTCGGCTCTGGTAACGTCGGAGCTTGCGCTCGCCGCACTTGGAGTACCTGGGGGAGACAAAGTCTCTTTCTGGCACAGGTTTCTACTATCCTCAGCTGCTGCTAGATGAGAATGTGTGCGATCAGTGGTTCTAGTGTTATTTTCCGGACACTTTGGTTCATATTCGATGAAGGGGATTGCACACTGTATATTTGGCGGAGGCCAGGGTACTGTCATGTCGGGGATGACTTCCACCATGCCTAGGGCATCTGGAAACCCATTTAACCATTTGCGGAGACCCTGGAGCAAGTATAGGAAGGATTCGGGAGTTTTTAAAATTGAGCCGCAGATAGACCATTAGAACTACTTTCGAAAAGTGAAAGTCCACCTATCCGAGAAAGTGGGCCTGGCTGGCGCAATCGGCTAGCGCGTAGGGCTTTTATCACTAGACATTGTCTAATATAAGATCACCTTAAGGTTGGGGGTTCGAGTCCCCCGTCAGGCTTCTTACCTTCGTTTTTTTGACTCTCGAAAGAGTAAACGCTAATATTTTTGCTATTTTTTAAAGCCCATTGTAATCTCTGGCATTCAATGATCCGTGTGGTATAGATTTTGACAATATTAGATATCATATCATTTAGAGGTTGAAAATGTAAAAAGTTTTTTATCGATTCTTATCGTGCGGCGCATGGTGATGATCAGCGCTTTGTGTTTCAGTTTTGGGGCTACTAGTGGTGGTAATAATATGTTATGTGATTGTGGTTGTACGTTTGTCGATGAGCAGTTGAATTAAGCACAATCGCCACAAAAAGAAAAGAGTCCCTGCAAATCCTCGTATAGTGAAATAGTGAAATTCGTGCACTGCCCTTCAAGAGCTTTTCTGCAGTGGTATACGCACTGGTTGGTACCCACGTCCTGGCATATCTAAACCAGACTGCAACTTTGCTACTTTATAATAACGTGCTCAATGGCATTTAACGTAAACTTAGTTTATGTGCATGTATATGAACCTTACCCGAAATTGCAAGCTTGCTTAGGTATAAAGCCCATCTTTGAAACCTACTCTTCTTCTCCGGCATATATATTAAAACCAAATACACTAGAACTTTTGTCCACTTTCTTATATTTTCAAAAATTCTTCAGTCTTACAACCAGGATCTCGTGTAACACGTTACCATTCTCCCGGCACATGTCGGGATCTTTTTTTTTTTTTTTTTTTTTTTAAACTTTTTTTTTTCACTATAAAAATGATCCCAATTTTACTTTAATTTTTTTTTGCTTCTCCAGATTTTCTTCTTTTCAAACAAACAAAAAAAAAAAAAAAAAAGAATGGTATCACTGCCACTACTAGAACGTAGTGGTACACAACCAACCGATTCCGTCGACAAACTCTATTCCATCATCGGTATCACGATCGCCATTTGTGGCAATATTTTAATAAACGTTGCGCTTAATCTCCAGCGGCACGCACACCGAAAGCTCGAGCGGATGGACGAATCAAACTATTTAAAAAGCCAGTTATGGTGGACAGGGGTGGTGATCATGACGTACGTCAAGCTCGTGGAATGAAAAAAAAAAAGGCTAACTCAAAAGGGTAGGATTGGCGAGACGGGCAACTTTTTAGCATACGGCTTTGCACCAGCATCGGTAGTATCGCCACTCGGGGTTTTTGCCCTAGTCTCGAACTGTATAATAGCGCCCTGTTTTTTCGGCGAAACCATACGACAAAAGAATGTGGTTGGGGTAATCGTTGCCATCGTGGGTGTAGTACTAATCATTCTATCAGTCCAGTCAGCCGGCGGTGACCCACTGCCAATTCACGACCCATATTCAATGATAGAGCATACCATTTTACAGCCGGCTTTTCAAATCTATGTGGTTATAACGAGCACGATTATTGCGCTACTTACGCTCACCTCGTCGCGGCAGAACAAGTCGGAAATGATGTCGCTGTTTTGCAATATTACGGTGGTGGCATTACTGGGTGCGTATACTGCATTATCAACAAAATGTCTCAGTAGCTTGCTGAGCTTTGCATTCCTAGAATCATTCACGCATCCTATTACGTACCTATTGATTCTAGTAGTAGGGACCACTGCTATTTGCCAGGTTGTGGTACTAAACCGCGCGTTGCAGAATTTCAATGCGACGGTGGTGATTCCCTTACATTTTGTGTTTTTCACTATATCAGTGATTACCGGATCGGGCATTGCATTCCACGACTTTAAAGACCGGGATGCTGGCCACTTGACCATGTTTTTTGTGGGATGTGTGGTGACGTTTGTTGGGGTGTGGTTGATTGCCTCATCACGGCCAGTCGTGGATGAGGATACGATGATTCCTGACGAGGTTGCCGTGCTGACATCGTCTCCAGCTCGGCCTGTCCTCAATCCAATGTTGACTACCAGGTCAATGAACACCAACCCAACAGCATCATCATCACCGCCACCAGCAGCAGCAGCCGCATCATCATCATCACCATCATCCAGCCGTGCATTATTGGAGGATGTTTGCGAGTTGTATGACGAGGAACAGATGCCAATTAATAGACGCAGCTCGAGCGCGTCACAGAATAAAATAGTGTCATCAATGCCACTAACAAGCTCGGGGTTTTTTGTGGGTACCGTGCTGGAGTCGCGCCGCAGTATGAATGCATTGAGGAAAGATTTCCAGGCTATTAACGATGTACTATGAAAAGAAATATATACATATAATAAAGGAGTCTAGGTAATATCAATAACTTCACCTTCCATGAAATCATCGTCATTGTTTGGATCTTGCGGTAGCTGCTGCGGGCCTTCATCTTCATCACCACTGCTTTCTTGTGACCGGGAAAGCATCTTGTTATCTAGTTCGGCAAACCGCATAAAATCCATACCGAGTTGTACATCATTCGGCTCCAATGCTTCATCATTAGCGTAAAATGCAACGACGGACTCTGGTTTCCGGTCCAACGACCCTTCATATGCTAGCTTTTGTACAGACTCAAAAGAAATTGACTGTTTGCACTTGACATTACCGCTAACCACGTGGATCCATTCACTCTCAACATCATCAATCAGGCTAGGCGGTGATCGGTAAATAAATTCCTGCGGGCT
This sequence comes from Blastobotrys elegans, assembly GCA_030564235.1. Lineage (NCBI taxonomy): Eukaryota > Fungi > Ascomycota > Dipodascomycetes > Dipodascales > Trichomonascaceae > Blastobotrys > Blastobotrys elegans. The sequence goes on from JAJLUJ010000030.1 coordinate 15,768, forward strand.
AATCACGACCCCCGCCAGCTTGTATGGCCGTAATTCCGGCTCGGTCTCGCCTGGGAAAAACTCTTCAAACAGCTGTTGGTTTGGTTCACGCAAAATGTTGTCAATATTGGCCGATTTTGCTTGACAGGTCGCCGCATACTCTTCAATCTTGGATAGGTTTGATGTATGTTTAGAATGGACCGCAGTCAGCTCGTCTGCCGCGGTCTTGTTGATTTCAGCAAGATGAGTGGCAGAGGCTTCCAACAAGTCAGCCACCTTGGTTTGACAATAGCTAGTCTCTCGGAACTTTTTATCATTGTTTTCCTTTCGTTGCTTGTTTAGCTCAGTCTTTAATGAGCGGATCTGTTTAATGTATTGGTATGATTCTTCAGAGTACCGGTCCGGGTACCAAAACTCGGGCAGCACCACACCAGCGCCGCTATTGCCATCGTCTCGTTTGATGGTTAGGGTGACCACATTGGAGACATAGTTGATGACCGCTTCAGTGCCGTCTTCCCACACCATGGAGTCCACCATCGACCAGATTGTTTCGTTTAGTGCTACTGTAGAATCGCATTGTAAATCACAAAATTCAATCTCATCGCCATCCTTGAGATTTTTACCAGTTGAGAAGAAGATGCCTTCAACAGACTTGTCTTTCGATAGGTATTTCAACAACGGAACAATCAAAGTTTCCGGCTGAGAAGAATACCCTTGTGAGAGCTTTTCTAGTTGATCGGCTTCTACTGCTGCTCTGTCGAGTTTCCCGTCTAGAAACAGCATCATTCGTTGCAACTGCACGGCGATTTCGTGAGAGGTTGACTCGTGAGGCGAAGAGTACCAGTTGTTGACATATAGCTTGCCGAGCTTTTCACCGTTACTAAGTAGCGCTTTCCGTGCAAGCGGGATCTTATGCAGCACTGCCAGGATGGGCCCTAGTGTTGATGAGTCGTTGTTGGATAATATGAGCGGGTCCATGTCATTGTCCCGGATCTGATCTAGTGAGGAGTTTTTGCTTGATTTGAACGGCACCACGCTCCACGACTCGGAAGGGTATTCACCCCTTGACGCCGGTTTGAGCGAATTGGACGGTAGTATGTATTGAGGTTGATTTGTCATGCTCTCTTGCACCGCAGTGGCGAGACCGGCATCTTCAATGTGGCCCGCTTCGCCCGGGTTTGTGAATAAAAAATTGGCAGCGTCGTCAACTTTGTTATTACACCGTTGAAGAGCTTGCTCGGCTAGTGAACGTGCAAACCCAAGCTCGACTAGACTGACGATTTTCGCCTCTTGTTCTGGCTCAGACATGGTAAAATATTGTGTGGTGCGTATGTGTGTGCGTGTGTTGTGGTGAGAAGAATATCCCAGTTGGGACGTTGTAGCCTTTTGGCGCGTCAACGTAAACTTTTTGGCAAGTGAAGATCAAAAACGTAGATTCATACTATGATATACTTTTTTTTTAGCTGTGTTCCGGTTGTAATAACGCGTTGGTAGTTATTTTTGCCCTAGATTGTTTATTTCATTTTTATTTTTTACAGAAACACACCCTTATTATCGTTATCTGATGTCTAGCTAGGGTTTCAAACATGAAAGTTCATATTGGACTAATTAATGACCTTCCATGACTCGGCATTGGTGCTCATTATTAAACATTAAAGAGCTCAAACAGAAGAAGGTGAGAACATAAGTATGTAGCTTCTTCGCTGCATCTGATGTGTCAATGAATGATCTGGGGGCTCACGCTGATTTCTCTACGGAAACGTTAGTCTCTAATGCGGCTTCGGTCTTTTCCATCAGCCGATCTGTCTCTTCGTAACCTCTTCAGTTGCTGTACCGAGTCTTTGTTTTTGTTAACATGTCGAATAACCGTCTGAAGTTGTTATAGATAGTATATGTAATGTTTAAGTCGTCGCGCCGTTGGCCCACTAGGAATTCCTAGGGAGTTACCAGCTTCAACACCTTCATGGGTGGTACGTATACGTGCCGAACCAATCACTCATATGACCAGCCCATCCCCACTTCCACTCGTCTCGTATAGAACTTCGGTTAGAAGTCGTTTGGAGTTGGAAAACGTAGGTGACGTTGATAAGGTCGCTGGCTAATTCGCCGCTCAGCAAAATGGATCTTCGCTGAAGACTTCAGACCCTCACCCGCCCAGTGGTGGGCTTCGCTTGATGTATACGGTTGGCCCGAGAATGCACTAGACGGTTTTAACAGGGCTTCTTGGCCAATACATCCCACGTTTGTCTGGGTGTGTTTATAATGAATTCAAATTCTTTGCGGCGATCGAATAAGACGACCGTCAGTATGGCCATGATCAGCTCGAGGTTGAAAGCGAGATACAAATTATCGCAAACATTTTCATCTAGTAGCAGCGCTGAAGACCGTGGTCAGAGACTCAGTCTCCGCCATGCATTCCAAGTGCAGCGAGCACACGTGCGTTACCAGGACTCCGGTTAATATATAACCAGTGGAGAAAACAATAACAGGAAACAAGAACAACAACAACAATTCGAACCAACAATTGTTCACAATACCCCGGGCTGCGTACCCTGTATATAAAAGGCCCGACCTATTGTACAAACAAAGGAGAGTAATGAAGCAACTGACTGTTTAATTGAGGTGGTTGAGATATGCCGAAAACAGGTTCGGGATCTTGTTAGTTGATGACTTTGTTAACGACTCACGAACCGAAAAGACAATCCAGAAGCATCACTGGTAACACATGCGAGGATCCAAATTTGGGTATACTTCTGTAACGTTTGCAGTAGGATACGGTCGTGGCTATATAATCAATACCCGGTCATTCACATCCATGACAGAGAACCACACGGACAATATGGAAATCTGCTAGCAAGGCAGGGTGTCAGCTCATCCAACTGCTTTAAAAAAAATAAAGAAATATATTATAAAATAATAAAAAAACCTTCTGCTGACAATCCCAACCCAACCCAGCTCGAAAAGGAACAAAGACGAGCTGCGCGTAGTGCCAACAGCATGGGCTGCATGGGCGGCGGATAACCCCCAAGACCAGCCTTTGTGGGCGACGAATCCAAACAACGCCGATGACCATAAGAATCGCGACGCGTTTCTCGACTCTTTTTGGGTCCAACTCAACCCGCCCCGACGCGAACATCCGGACCTCGTGCGGCGGTCGCTCTCCACAACTTCCTACACCACCGTCAAGAAAACCGGGGCGAGGCGTACTTCAGGAGCTTCTCCACTCCGCCGGCCCATCTCGCGACCACATGCGTGAAGTGCCATGAGGCTGAGGACTGTCAGTCGCACAATTTTTTCCAGTGTCCCGTGACCATCTTTCTATGGAAGAGCACCTACCCCGTGTCTGGTTCTCTACGGATCTCCCAATTCCTCCATTGGCGCCTTCGATCAGACGGGCTACGGATCGCTCGTTTTGTACCCTATACCAGGAAATCGTCAAGGCCTACAGCGCTTTACCACTTTATACACATCCTTAGAGGATGAGAAGCAAATTATGCTTGATTTTGTCCGCTCTGTTATGGCGGGCGAAATTGGAGATGTGTATTGGTTATTTCACCGACGCGCTCGCCGTGCCTTGGAGGCTAATTGTTTCTCTGGGGGGTTGCTTTCCCTCTAGTAACTTGTATCCCTTATTGATTATGTTTTTGTTATATAGTTTTTTTTTTTAAAAATATTTAATAAACGAAGAGAAAGAAGAAAAAAACTTGCTCTCGCCGTGCCTGGAACCACCACTTTGCGTCTAATATGGTGACTGTTATGAACTTTTTACTTTGAAATCGGCTTTTATTTTACTGTACTCAATAGAGGGTTTGAACTTCTTTTCCTGTCTGTGTTAAAAGCCTAAAGTCGCCTCTACTAGAGTTCCAGGCTCAGTGTCCAGCAGTATCCTCATATCCAACTCTACTGATCACGACGCCGCTCTCAATCCTTTTCTCTCCGCTTCATTCGGTGCACACAATGGACAGTGCTTCACCACACGTTCCATGCTCTCGATATCTTCCACTGCCCTCACACCGGCGCCTCGAGTCGTACCCACCCTGGCCCGGCCCTTGGCATTCCTCGCTCATTATCCACTTCCCCACCTTTTGCGTGGCCCGAGAGGTATTGTACAAGGCTGCTCATTTCTCTTTTGGGTCTCAAACACACCTTGGCTAGCCCTCACCCATTAGCTTGGCTGATTTTCTTGGCCTCACGCCGTTTGGTACATACATGCTTCTCTGATGAGCGCGTCGCGACGTCATTTTCCTCGAGTGATCAGTCAATTGACCATGGCGCTGTCGCTTACACTAGTAGACTAGTATATGGTGGTCGATAAGATTTGATCAGTTCTTTTAGCTTGTCAATGATGAGGTACGGGTGTTGTGATGCCGGGCGTCGGGTTGTTCATCAAATCCCAGGTACAGCCGCACGGCTGAAACATCTGAGTCGCATTAACGACGGTGCTTCCAATTCTATCACACCAGTCGGTGTTGATTGTCAAGATTTCAATGCCGAACTGTTGGGTAACCCCTCCGAGGATCGTGTTGTTTTAATAACTCGTTCTTTCACGTGTCGTTTGAACTGTAAGCTTGCTGTGTAATATCACTCCCTGCAATTTTGGTTTCTTCTTGTGCTTGCCTTGCCATGCCATGCCACTATCTTTGTTGGTCAGGTAGCTGAAGCTTCTTGATGTATATTTCTGGTGATGGGATGACGTTGAAGTGCATGAAAGCCTGCTGAAGTCGATGTAGTTCACTATTATTATCCCCGCCGCACGAGTGGGTCGGAGTTCCGACAATGTCCTTTAAAGATGAACAATGACATCCACAAACATCAGCAGTTCAAGCCATTGTAGTATAGTGGTCAGTACAGCTCGTTGTGGCCGAGCAGACCCAGGTTCGATTCTTGGCAATGGCAGAGAACGAACGAACAGTTTGTGAGTTTGACTCATTCTTTTTTTATTTGTCAATCATAATTCAAGTCATTATGCAGGGTGTTTACTGAGCAGAGCAAAGCTCAACAGTTTTGTGTGTATGACTCATTCTTTTTTAATTGCTTAATTTGTAAATTAATGATTCAACATGTTATGCAGGGTGATCGGGGATACGCGAAACCAAATTTAAGGCAGGATGGGCCATGTATAACCCGAAACCACCCGTACGCGTTTAACAATCAATCAATTGGTATGTATTTGCTACATACGCACACACATATGTATATATATATATATTAATGTTCCGGTTTTATACCAGAGAACTTGTATTATACATGTCGATGAGCCTCACGATCTGATCTGGGAACGGTGGTGGCCGCACTTTGTATCTTGTACAATTGTTTAACGGATGAGCCTTTTATATTAAGGAGAAGGGAAAGAAGAAAAGAAAAAAAAGGACTAAACCAACTAGTGCAAATCCACGCTCCCCGAGAATGTTCCGAAATGGTCGTTCATTCAATCATGGGGCGTTAGCCGAACAGCCGCTCTATCCGTCTCGGAGCTATCTCGGAGCTCAACCACCAACGCGCGCGCGCCCACCGGAAAATTTTATACGCGAGCTCGTTATCTGTCGGAGTCTAATAGATCCGATAAGGTTATTTATTATTATTATATATATATGAAAGGTTTTCTTCCTGAGAGTGAGCAATATATATATAAACAAAAACACATGGACGACATTAAAGAAGACGAAAAAATCCGCCCCTTTGAAGCCGATACGGACGAAGACGATGAAGGCATGACGCCGCTGGCCCAGATCCTAACGGGGAAATCGAGTAGTAGTAACCCCAAGCCCAAACTACGCATTGGGATGGGCGGTGGAAAAGATATTCCTCCAGCCGTTGGTCATTCCAGCCTATATGTTGTCGAGTTTGAACCCAACGATCCTTTGCATCCACACAACTGGCCACGTTCAAAAAAGCTTGCCGGAGCGTTTTCATTAGCACTAACAACAATGTCCCTAGCTTGGGGATCAGCAATCTACGCGGGTGGGGTTTCCCAGGTCGCCGAAGAGTTTAACGTGTCGGAGGAGGTTTCCTTACTAGGTATCACGCTATTTGTGTCTGGTTTCATTGCCGGTCCAGTTATTTGGGGGTCGTTGTCAGAATTATACGGCCGTAAGGGTCCGATCTTGGCATCTCATTTTGGCTATATTTGCTTCACCTTTGCATGTGCGACATCAAAAGACATCCAGTCCTTGTTGATTTGTCGCTTCTTTTCAGGCTTTTGGGGATCTGCTCCCTTTGCCACTATCGGCGCTGCTTTCTCAGACATGTACTCGCCTCAATACAGAGGGACTGCACTGGCCTTTTACCTCTCTGCCGTGTTTATGGGACCAATTCTAGCTCCGATCGCTAGTGGGTTCATTTCCGAATCATATTTAGGCTGGAGATGGAACGAATACATTACCGGCATTTTCTCAGCATTTGTGTTTGTTTTGAACGTTATGTGCTATTCTGAGTCCTACCACCCGATCGTCCTAGCCGGGAAGGCACGCCAGCTGCGGGAGGGCACTGGCAATTGGGCTATCCACGCTCTAGTTGAACGACAAGAAGTTGATTTCAAATCTATTGTGGAAAAGTCAATCCTTCGCCCCATGAAAATGTTGTGGTCGCAGCCAATTGTCCTTCTAGTCAGCATTTATGTGGCATTTGTGTATGGTATCCTATACATGTGTTTGGAGGTGTACCCAATTATTTTTATTGAAAAGTATGGAATGGATCCGCAGATTGCGGAACTTCCCTATCTAGGCATGCTTATCGGCATGCTTCTTGGAGCCGGGTACCTGATATCCCTGGAGCCGAGGTATCGTCGCAAGGTTAATAAAAACAAGGGCCGGGCGGTGCCAGAAGCGCGAATCGACGCCATGTTTGCGCCATCAATTGCATTCCCTATCGGTCTATTCTGGTTGACCTGGACTGGTAATTACGGGCCAAAAATACACTGGATCGTGCCCACCATTGGCGGCTCCTTTGTAGGGTTCGGGCTTATGGGCGTTTTTCTGAGCTGTGTTTGTTATCTTGTTGAATCATACTTGATGGTAGCAGCGTCGGCAATGGCCGCCAACTGCTTTGTTCGTAGCGCATTCGCTGCATCATTCCCATTGTTTAGTAGGCAAATGTTTCATGGAATGACAGTGGGCGGCGCCGGAAGCTTGCTAGGCGGCGTGGCGGTACTCATGATCCCCATCCCTTTCTTGTTCCGAGCATACGCAGAGAGATTGAAAAAGACTATAAAGTTTGTGTATTAGTGATTTCTTTGTTTCGCGTGGGAGGCAGCGGACAGCAGCACCAGGGGCGCGTGCGCGCGCGTAACACGCGTGAGGCTTAACTCAACAACGAGAGAGAGAAGGGAGGGGGAAAGTTTTGCAGTACAAATACTCAGTTTCATATATATACAAGTATTTTTCCATAAATAATAATAAACAAAATGTCCTGTTGAAATGGGATGGCAGAACATGTGTGCGTGTGTGTGTGTGTGTGTGTGTGTGCACATGCGCTGCCTATTCGGCAGCAGCGGTGGTGGTAGTGGTGCCGGCTGGGGCGGCGGCGGCTGCTGGCTCAGTGTCGTTATGAGCATACGCGCTCTTGTCGCCACTACCTTCATAGTTGGAGCTTGGTTGCAAGTTTTGCTCTTGTTCAGCCCATCGGGATGATTTCCATGGCTCAACTCTGCTGGCAAACATTTGATCAATCTGTTCCAGGCTGAGACCCTTAGTTTCTGGGACACAGAAAAAGACAAACACAATAGAGAGTAGCAAGCAGCCAGCAAACACGTAACCGTACTTGAAGCTGATGGCGCCAGTGATAAATGGGGTGAAGAAGCCAATCAAAAAGTTGGCAATCCAGTTACACCCAGTGGCGATACCCATACACTTGGACTTGACTCGCAATGGGTAAATTTCCGAACAGTAAACATAAGCAATTGGAGCCCAAGTTGTAGCAAAGGAGAAGATGAAGAAACAGGTGACAGCAATCATACCCTTACCAACAGAAGAGTTGGATTCAGAGCCATTGTTTTCACCATTTGGATACAACGCAGCGGTACCGAGCGAAGCATAAATGATGAAAAAGATAAACATGGCAGCAGCACCATACAACATACAGTTTCGACGACCAAAGTGATCAACAGTGTACAGAGCAAAGAAAGTGGAGACAAAGTTGACGGCACCAAAAATCATAGACGTGGCAAACGAGTTGTCCATACCAATAGCATTGAAGATCAATGTACCATAGTAGAAAAAGTAATTGGCACCAGTGAATTGTTGCATAGTTTGCACACCAACCCCGATAAACAATCGCCAGCCAATTCTTGGTTGACCAGTGAAGATTTCACCCCAGCTAGCGGTACCAACTTCACGTTCGTGTTCAACAGAGGCAGTAATCTCATCCATTGCTAGTCGAATGATTGGATCATCACTTTCACGCTTACCAACGTAGCACATACTCTTTCGTGCTTCCTCAAATTGACCTTGTTTGATCAAGAAACGTGGGGACTCTGGCATGAATGTAACACCAATGACCAAAAGAATGGCCCAGGCAAAACACAAACCCATGGCGATTCGGTAAGCGCCGGTATCTTGTCGATCGTAAGTACCATAACAGACACAGTACCCAACGAAAATACCCAAAGTAATCATCAATTGGAAAGAAGATACAACCAACCCTCGGATTTCCCCCGGCGCAGTTTCAGACTGGAACATTGGCACAACAACAGATAGACAACCGATACCTAAACCACCAATCAATCGACCAATAAACACTTGGTACCACTTGTCAACGGAGGTGATTTGGATCAACACACCAATAACATAGACTAGAGCACCCAAGTAGACACCCTTCTTTCGGCCCCACATGTCACTAAAACGAGATAAAACTAGACCACCAATGGCGGCACCAACGGAGAAAATGGCCACAATCAACCCAGATCGGACCTTGGAGAAGTAGGCCTCACCTTTGTCATTGACTTGACCAAAGTTTTTCAAAAACATGTCCATGTTGATAAACCCTGAGACTGTACCGGTATCGAAACCAAAAACAAAACCACCCATAGCAGCAAAGAAACAAAGCATAATCACCAAAGTGTACTCAGACTTCTTCTTCTTGGACTCAGCGGCCAGAGCTCTTAGTGACTTTTCATTGTCGGTTAGGTTTTGATTGGTATCTTCCGTCTGCTCCTTGATGGAGGAGGCTGATGAATCACTCATTCTTTTTGCTAGTTGTTCAGGTAAAAAAAAAAATTTAAAAAAAAGGTTAGAAAAAAAAAGGGAGGGAAAGGGAGCTCTAGTTGCGAATTTGCTAGTTTTATAGAATACACCTTTTAAAAAGAAAGAAAGAAAAAAAAAATTGTGTATACATATTCCAAGTCTCCCCGATACTTTACTTTTTAGAAACAAGGTTACTTTTTGCAAGACCGTTTCGTTGTTTGGCAAGGGCAAAAAAAAAAAAAAAAAAAAAAAAAAAACAAGAGAAAGAGAGAACCACACAATGACGCGGGATATTGATACCTTAAGAGGCGTACGTAAGCGTAATTTTTAACCGAACCCGACCAACGCTTACAATTCTTTTTAGAATATTCTCATCTGATTGGAGTGTTTGCGTTGCCTGATAAAATGAATCCCCATGGAGGTGGCACAGTGTACTCCATGGAGTGTTCGTTGGACCTACCCCATAAAAATGGGGGAGGGGAGGCGTTGGTGAGCTCTAGATGTGTTATAAAGCAAACTTTCGCTTGTCTCGATCTTTGTTCTTTTCACCTCCCCCTCCATCATAATTTATAATATTTATAAGCACTGACGAATTTACAGTTGTAAACCACTACCACCACCGCTTGAACAACGGAGGGTGTTTCTTGATTTGGACTTTTTTTTTCTTTCTTTGTTAACAATTGTGTGTAAATCCATATACTCCCGACCGTCCCTAAAAAACCCGCCGCTCGCTCGGGAAAAAACCCGCGCCGCACACCAGTAAAAGCGCCTTTTTTCGTTGTTTTGGGAAGACCCAATAATTGGGGTCCCACACAGATTTTTCTGTTTTTAGTGTATAAAATTTTGTTATATATAGAGTACGTACTCGTTGAGATCGATGGCTGGTATTCCGATGTACCTTTTAAGAGGAGAATTTCCCAAAAAAAAAAAAAAAAAAAAAAAAAGATCCCGGATCGCGATATCAATATATTGATATCTAGAGGTGGTATATATACATGATATTGCGCACACGCGAGTATACGTAGCTACTAGCTAGTACTAGCTAGTAAGACATATGCATACCATTCATTCATGCAGGCTAGCTAATTCGAGCGTACGCGAGTTTTTCCGGGCATCGTGCGTACGCTGACGCATATGCCGGAAAAACTTTTTCCTTCCTAGGCAAGCTTGCAATGCCCCCGGCCAGGCCTGTACATACCAGCCTATGCCTTCCAAACTCGTACGATTCTACTCCATGCATTGCCAATCATGAATTATCGATTTAAGACGGTACGTCATTATTGAAATAGAAAAAGAGAGAAACAAAAACTACTCCTTATTTCGATACTTTCGGCTCAATGTAAAGTTTATAGATCTAAGCTTAAATCAAATTGATGGGCTTGCCCAAAAAAGAATCTAAATAGCGGCGGTACTAAATACGCACGAGCCTTATAAAAATTTAGACCGAGTTGTTGCGTTCATGAACACATGGCAGGAAGGAAAAGAAATTACAATATTCACATATGTCTCAGCCATCGTCCATATGGCCATATGGCTGCAGCTGGTCTCGATCTCGAGTGATGATCAATTAATGGGGCGCGGCGCCGGCAATCAAGTATACACAATACAGATCTCCGGAGCTCTATAGGACCGGTGGCCATGGCTGCAGCCTAGGATATATATTATATATATATATATAGATTAATGAGGATCCTACCTAGCTATAGCTATATATGGCTCGTACGTCGACGTCGTTTCATGATGCATGAGTGAGATTCGGGGTTATTTATAATTTAAAGACCGACCGGTCGCGTCGTGGCTGACGTATAATATTTTTCTTCTTTCTTTCTCTATAACAGTTGTCTAGGCTAATATTAATAGACAAATCTCTATTACATTCATTCACGGGAACATACCGTACCAGACAAAAAATCGAATACCAGTGGAATATTACAAATTTTCGAGATGAAATTCAACAAAATCCAAATCAGGCGTATACGTTAATTACTTCGATCGCGATCAACAGCTGATATCAGCGATCGGCATTGTCGGCTTGGATCGGCTTTGAAGGATCCCCAACAGAGCGCTACTAGCTGCAGACCACGTACGCTAAGGCGAGCTCCTAGGCTAGCGCTAGACTTAGCTAGCGCTCTAGCCTAGGAGAAGGCCGGAACGGGTAAAAACTGGCCAACACGAGGCATTTAATTTAATTTAATTTTTTTTATTTATTTAAGGTAGCGCGCTCTCTCTAAACGCCGAGGTCGTATCGGACGGACCGGAAAAACTTTGCCAGTTGCATACTCTTGCAGCTCCGGATTCGGACATCGATATCCATCGCCATGGTGCGTACGTACTCAACGTTGTACATATCATTTCTTACGTATCCAATAATAACGGCTCTTTCATTCCTATTCCGCTCATTGCAATATATCAATTGACTCTAGAAGCTTAAAATATTATAGTTGATTTTTGAACCTTTCGAGGCATGATTCGCTGTCAAGGACCGACTTTACAATCCCGTCTGCAACCTGATGAGTCCAAAATTGATGGTAGTCAAAGACAAGCCGGTGATGGTACTCGTACAGAGCCTGTTCTGGGCTGGCATTAATACCAAGCATTTGCTGATACACCTGCATGCGGTCAAGACCCAGAACAAACAGGCTTAGGTGGATTGATACTAGTGCTGCCGAGTACCACGGTTTGGCCAAGTCGCCGTTGAGCGAGCCCGATTCCACCAGCAATGTTTTTGTGCGGTGGCTATAATTGATGCAAAGGCTTGTAAAACAGTCTAGCCCAAACTGACCGGTAGATCGAAAGTCCGTGGCCGGGTTGGATCCTTGGAAACCCAATGCAACCCAATTCCGGCCCCCCATTGTGTTGTTTTTTGTGTCTTTGTTTGGCAATACCGCATTGTGTAAATTGATCAATTGCTGGCTATTTGTTTCCCATGTGGTTTTGATCCTTAACTTTGCGAGACTTGACACGTACGCGTGAGTAATCCCGTGGTATTGCCGCACGGCTTCTACCAAAACTGAACTAGCCTTCTTGACCTTCTTGACCTTCTTGATTGACTCGATACCCTTGATTTGAAGCTCTTCGTCAACATCTTGGTCGAGTACTTGTTGTAGCTGTTTGCTGGCCAAGAATTGCACCACGATTGCGCTGCAATTGTTGCTGCTCTCCTCCCGCAGCAGTCGTTCAATGCAGGACGTGCCATAATACTGCCTAGCGATTACCTTCACACTTGAATAAACCTTCTCCAACAAGTACTTGGCCAAGTCGTTCTCACATTTGAGCACCTTCCATGCCAGCCAGTGTATAATCTGATCAATATTCATGGTGGGTTTCGGGGGCCGGGTAAGTTTTTAAATATTTTTTTTTTTTGTGACTCTTTTTTTTTTTTTTTTTTTTTTTTTTTTTTTTTTTTTTTTTTTTTTTTTTTTTTTTTTTTTTTTTTTTTTTTTTTTTTTTTTTTTTTTTTTTTTGGGGGCAATTTTTCAAGTGCGGCAAATTTTTTTTTTAATTTTTTTATATTCCTCATTACATGCATCGTTGCTTGACTAGATTGTTACCCCGAACATTCAAACGATCAATTCAATCAGTTACCCAAGTACCAATTCATAAATTCCCTACCAATCCATTAACAATGGCTCAGACTCAAGAACTATCCACAATGTTTAGCAAACTGGGAGTCTCTCCAGTAGAAGTGATTGAAGGCTCGAATCCAGTGCAGAACCCGTTGGATTTGTACCGATCATATATTACTAAAGAAATGGCACGAATCTCGGGAGTTGACGAGTCATTAATTTACCCAGCATTGGAACGAACAAATCAAGCCGAGCGTGGTGATTTGGTGATTCCAGTGCCTCGATTCCGAATCAAGGGTGCTAAACCTGACGTGTTGGCCCAAGAGTGGGCAGGAAAGTTTGAATGTGGTGAATTGATTGACCGAGTCACTGGTGCCGGCCAGTTTTTGCAATTCTACTTTAAACCAAAGCCAATGATGAACTTGGTGGTGAACAGCGTGTTGACGAAAAAGAATGTGTACGGTAACTCTACAATCGGCCAAAACAAGCGAATTGTTATTGAATTTAGCTCGCCAAATATCGCCAAGCCGTTCCACGCTGGTCATTTGCGAAGCACCATTATTGGTGGCTATCTATCCCACTTGCATGAAAAGATGGGCTATGACGTTGTCAAGCTGAATTATTTGGGTGACTGGGGTAAACAATTTGGTATTCTGGCGGTTGGGTATAAACGATACGGTAATGCCGACTTACTCGAGGCCGACCCAATCAACCATTTGTTTGAAGTGTACGTGCAAATTAACAAGATTATCACTGAAGAAAAGGATGCTTCCAAGAACCCTGAAGATGTCAACGACAAGGGCACCAGCGCCACCGATGAAGAAGCTCGACAATATTTCAAAAAGATGGAAGACGGCGACGAGGAAGCATTGGGGTTGTGGGAAAAGTTCCGAAGCTTGAGTATTGTAAAGTATACCGAGACTTATGGCCGATTGAATATCAAGTATAACAAGTACCGAGGCGAATCGTTGGTACCAAAAGACACTATGGCTGAAGCCGAACGACTATTTGAAGAAAATAATTTGCTGATTGATGACGATGGCGCCAAGCTGATTGATTTGAAACCACACAGCAAAAAGCTAGGCAAGGCTATTGTCAAGAAGAAGGATGGTACCTCACTGTACTTGACTCGAGATGTGGGTGAAGCCATGCACCGACACAAGGAATACAACTTTGACAAGATGATTTATGTTATTGCTAGTCAGCAGGACTTGCACACTGCCCAATTCTTTAAGATTTTGGAACTAATGGGCTTTGACTGGTCCAAGAAGCTGCAGCATGTCAACTTTGGTATGGTTCAAGGCATGAGCACTCGAAAAGGCACTGTCGTCTTTTTGGATCATATCTTGAATGAAACCAAGGAAGCCATGCACGACGTGATGAAACAAAACGAAGCAAAGTACGCCCAGATTGAGAACCCAGAACGAGTTGCCGATTTGGTTGGTATGGCTGCTATCATGATTCAAGATATGCAAGCTAAACGAGTCAATAACTACACTTTTGACTGGAAACGAATGTTGTCGTTTGAAGGTGATACTGGGCCATACTTGCAATACGCCCACGCTCGGTTGTGCTCTATGGAACGAAAAGCTGCTTCTACCGGCGTTGTTTTGGATGAAGAGACTATTGACAACCTGAAACTGGACTCGCTGACTGAACCAATCGCTGCTGATTTGGCCCGTGTGTTGATCCAATTCCCAGATGTTTTGCTAAACGCATTGCGAACTTTGGAACCATCCACTGTTGTTACCTATCTATTCAAGCTGACTCATACTCTATCTTCTTGTTACGACGTGTTGTGGGTTGCCGGCCAAGAAAAGGAGCTGGCTACTGCCCGATTGGCATTGTACGTTTCTGCTCGACAGGTTTTGTATAACGGCATGTGCATTCTAGGTCTGACTCCAGTTGAGCGAATGTAGCTAGAAGAAAAAAAAAAAAAAAAAAAAAAAAAAAAAAAAAAAAAAAAAAGATTAAAAAAAAAAAGATAAAAAAAAAAAAGCTTGTTTTCTTTATTTATGTACTCGATAATCCACCTCTTCCAAAAAAATCAGCCACTACTTTAAACTTGTTATTGTTTTCTTTCAACGCGGATTGGAAAAGATCGTTGCGTTCGGCCAGCTCTTCTTGCGACCGCCGCACGGCTCGAATACTGTCCAAATCAGAGTGGCATTTGGGACACGTTGGGTCATCATTATTAGTCTCGCTCATTGTTCCAAATGTGGCCAGACATCGTTGATGGAATGAATGCTTGCATGCGAAATGTACAGCCGGCAAGTCCAACGACGTGTTGCAGGATGAACAGAGCGTGTATTGAACTACCATTGGATTGTGAAGTAGGTTGTCAATTTCTTGCCGTTTTGTTTCAGTCTCGGATCGGTACGAAGCAGACAGTTTTTGATTGTTGTCGATTTCAGTGCGTTCATTTTGGATGAGCTCAATCAGGTACTGCCGCACGTGGCCAACCGTCGCCACCGAGTTTGTAGACAATGCTTGAATGACTTGTAAAGGTGCCATTAGCCGATCGCGTTTGATTTGGTCAAGCACAGCAGCAAACTCGTCATCTCCAACTTGTTTCAGGATGTCTTCACTAGAGGCAAAGAAAGTCAGGGCTAGCGGGTAAAGTTCGCGTTCTTTATTGCCATGCTCATGCAAAATCCGGACGGCTTGGTCAACATTACCATTAGCCGCCGCCGCACGAAACAAGTCCAGTTCATACCCATCATCGCGGTTCCGAGCCAGCAACTCACCGTCATTATAAGACGCCATATGGCTCAACAACAACAATGTATTTTGGTTAATGTTCGACTCCATACCCAACTCCTTTGCCTTTTGCTGCCACTGTTTTTTTTCGTCGCCAGGTTGAGCACGGTTGGCCAAATTCAAGTACATTTCAAACAACGTGCCTGCCAAATCCGTACGGCTCTTTTCATCAGCTTCAAACTGATCGTAACATTCCAAACAAGCTTCCAAGAAAATGACAAACTCGCTGGGGTGGTCAATGAACGATGAAAAAATGAGCCGCGGTTTGGGCGGCTGATACGTCGGTTCTTGCAACAACAGCCGGTTACTTGTGTTTGCCTCTTGGTCCGAACCAAACGCAATCCCGTTCAGGCTCGTTGACATGTAGTTTACAAATGCTCGATAGCTTTGCAAGACTGGTTGAGCTATTATTGTCGACGATTGCTCGGAAATTGTCGCGTCTTCTTCAAAACTTGGTAGCTCAATTTGCAAGTCTTGTGGTATAAACTTGCCCGTGAACAACGTGATTAGCAATGCCGTCGTCTCCATCGGCATTTCATGGAGCAAGGTTCTCGAATGTTGTATCAAAATTCTCAACGCGCTGTTGAAATCCAAACACTGAATGTAGTTTAAGCAGCGCCGGTAATCTTTCAAATCCCGAATCATAATCAGCACTGCCAAATCAGAGTCGTCGACTTTTTGGGCAAGATATGTGGCCAGCGAGTAGTAACCCGACTGCCGGCAAATTTTGATTGCCGTTTCAAAATCAAACTTGCCTTCACTAGACCCATTCTCAATAAACCGGGAGAGCTTTTCCACATTCTTCATTTTGGCGTAGCTGTTTAGCAGCAATGTAGTATGTTCCTTGGTGGCCAGCCCCTGGTTATGCAAAATCTCCAGGTACTGAGTCAAGTACTCGATATGCTGTGATTCACGGTATTTAAGGATAATCTGGCTAGTCTGGCCATAATCAATAGCTTTGATATAATGCACCATTGCCTCGCTCAGGTCACCTTCATTATACAAAAAGTCACCAAGCTCGCGTTCAATTTGTACAATCTTGTGCCGATCAGCATCCAAACTGGTAGCTATCTGAATCGCCAAGTCGTACAAATTCCGCTGCTTTAGAATATCCAACCGCTGATCCAGGTCCTTCTCGGTGACTGCATACAGCACACCATCAACGCCCAGAATGTTGATTCGATCCCATTGAATAAATACGTCTCGAACCCCGTTCGAAACCTGCCCACTGAAAGCAATATACTTGTTGACCGTGTCAATGATAATCACTCGTGTTGTTGTGGAATCAATCAAGCTAGATAGTACATTCTGCGAGCTGGATGAGCCAAGCGTCGAAATGACTAGATACTGCTTGTACACAAAGATGCTCTTTTTGGGCACGTCAAATACAAACGACTCGCCCCGTAGTTTGGGGGTATAATACGAGATGGACTCGTCCCTAGCCACCACTAGAGTTTGCAAATCAGTATCCAATGCCGCACAACCAACCGCACACCCCTCATTCTTTTCCAGCATAACATCTGCTTTACCAGGGTTCCGTCCATGAGTTGGTACCGTCAATATTTGGCTGACTGATGTAACAAACAGTGTTGTAATCTTGTCTTCCAAATGTTCATGGAATTCAAGCGCCGTGACCGGGCTTGTACTAGTATAAACAACTCGTTGCCTAGACCCCCGGTCGTGAATGACATCACCTCGAGATATAATAACGGTGCCGTCAGCGTACCCAAACCCCATTACCGAGTAGTCTTTACATATCGCAAATGCAGATAGAGGGAATGTGTTTGAGCCGTTTGTGATATTGATAGTTGAATGACAATGAATCTTGCCTTGTTTGTCCTTCTTTTGCAAATCCCATAAGCAGACTTGCAGCGCCACGCCTTGTTTCTCCCCAATTGTGAGCAACAGGCTAGTTCCCTCCAAGTACCGCAGCGTTGTAATCGTCCATGAGTCGTCATACGCTCGAAATACCGTCTTGACTTGCATATCTACTGTAAACTCCTTGACCATTCCTCCGCTAGTCGCCATGAAGGCCGTCTCATCGCCGCCGCCACGACGACCCCGGCATATAGCAGAGAGGTTGGGGTCAGCATACAGCAGCCCTTCCTCCGCGCTCGACGGGTCTTTGATGGGCTGCAAATCAAAGAAATTGAAATACCGCCACTTACATTGGTTAGTCTTTTTGTCATTTTATTTTAACGTACCGAGCTGAGAGACATGATAGTTTGGAGTTTAAAAGTAAGAGCGTTGTTGATAAATTGAGACAGTGAGTTTGGTTGGGAGGTTTTAAAAAGAGTGTGATTATGTAAGCACGTGATGGGAAAAGAGTAAGAAAAATCTTTTGAGCCTCACGCAGTTTTTTTTTTCTCCTCTTCTTCCAACGACACACACACTTTACAACAATGGGCAAAGTCAACAAGACCAGAAAGTTTGCACAGAAAAAGCTCATGATGAGCAAAAACGACGCTCGGCTGAAAAAGAACGCGGAAAAGCCGAAAGAGAAGCCGAAGGACGAGGAGCTGGTGCGGGACGTGCCGCAAGTATCATCTGCATTATTTTTCCAATACAACGAAGCCATCAAACCGCCATATCAAGTCCTTATTGATACAAATTTCATCAACTTTAGCATTCAAAAGAAACTCGACCTGGTCAGAGGCATGATGGACGTGCTGTATGCGCGCTGTATACCTATCGTCACGGACTGTGTCATGGCCGAACTGGAAAAGCTTGGTCCAAAGTTCAGAATCGCCCTGAGAATGGCCCGAGACCCTCGAGTTCAACGTCTAACATGTAGTCACAAGGGCACGTATGCAGATGACTGTATCGTGGGTCGAGTCATGCAGCACAAGTGTTATATCGTGGCCACTAACGATGCCGATTTGAAGCGACGAGTTCGTAAAGTGCCTGGTATCCCATTATTGAGTGTAGGTGGTCATCAATACGTTATTGAACGGCTTCCAGACGTTTTCTAAAAACTTTTTTTTTTTAAAGCCCCCTCCTTCTTTATTTAATGCAAATAACAATTTTTTTATAATTTTTTTTTTGTTCCCAATTTCCAAACACCAACACTTTTTCAAGAAAAAAAAAAAAAGAAAAAGAAAAAAATTCAAAATGCTATCAAGGCGATGGATCAGAATCCTCGTCCAATTCCTAGTCGTGGTGGCGCTGCTATCCATGGTAGTGCTATTCACTGATCGGTATGAGATTTTACCTACTAGTGTGCACGTGAAACTGCCTAAACACCGGCAAGGCACGGTGATCACTGACGTGAAGCTAGTAGTATGTATGACCAAAAGCGGGTGCAATACCGAGTCCAACGACGAGTGGGATAAATTACCCAAAGACCTATATCTGGGCAAAAACTGGTCGAGGTATCATTACCTGTTTGTCAAGCGGGAACAAGAAGACGGCTTATCAGAAGGCGATTTGGTCGTGTCGGACGTGGCCGTTGTTGATCCAAAAAACGTTGGTTCGTATGAAGGCTGGGAGCGACGAGGTCATCTATGGGTCAAATTTGACAAGCCCCAGGAGTCTACTATTGTTACGGAGATGGATATTCTGTTCGGCCGCGATGCCGCTGAAGCCCGTCAAGGTTGGAGTCTACGGGCCGGCATTATTGCGGATATTCTAACTGAGCCTCGAATAAGCATAAAATATGGCCGCCCGGCCAACCCCACAACTAAACTCAAAGTAGGCTCGTCTGGCAAGTTTAAAATCCTGCAAGTTGCCGATTTGCACCTATCAACGGGCGTGGGCGAGTGTATGGACCCATTGCCTGAATACGCCAAGGGGTGTGAAGCAGACCCGCGAACTATTGACTTTTACAAACGGCTGTTGGACCAGGAGAATCCAGACTTTGTAGTGCTAACGGGCGATCAGATTTATGGACAGGCTAGTCCAGACTCGCAAACATCAATGCTCAAGGCAGTCGCGCCGCTAGTTGATCGGAAAATCCCATACGCCATGATCTTTGGCAATCATGACGATGAGGGGTCGTTGAACCGCCAGGAATTAATGCAGTTTGTGGAAACTCTTCCGTACTGTTTATCTTCTCGAGGGCCGGAGAATATCATGGGCGTGGGTAACTTTGTACTAACTGTTGAAGCTGCAAACAGTAAAGACCCTGCCATGACGTTTTACTTCCTTGATACCCATAAACGGCTTCCAAACCAAAAAAAGACTCCGGGTTATGATCATATTAAACAAAACCAGATTGATTGGTTGCTAAACAGGTACAAGGAGCTCGAGCCGAGCCAAAAACGGTACGAATTAATCCACCTCAGCATGGCGTTTGTGCACATTCCGTTGCCAGAATACGTGCGTAGAGGTAACAAGTATATTGGCAATTTCTGGGAAGGGTCAACTGCTCCTCGTTTCAACTCGCATGCTCGAGACGCGCTCGTTAAAGCAGGTGTATCAGTGGTTGATGCCGGCCACGACCATGTCAATGATTACTGTATGTATGACGATCATACTAGTGAGAATAAAGGGACCGTGTGGCTTTGCCATGGCGGGGCTATTGGTGAAGGCGGCTATGCCGGGTATAAAGACTATGTCCGACGTGCCCGTGCTTTTGAAATTGACACGGCAACTGGGTCAATCACGTCATGGAAGTATAAAAATGAGCCCAATCTGGAACAATTTGATTTCCAGACTCTAGTTCAGGGCGGAGCTGTGCAAGTTTTGAACTAGGATATAATTTATTAATATTTTTTGCATCTTTTTCTTTCTTCTTTGGGTTTTATAAACTCGATTCACCACCCGAGCATAAAAGTTTGATCAGTATGTTGCAAAAAGTAGCTGGTTCTATCGATCATGCTGAACAACCCACTTTTGTATCTTGCAGTATCGCCCCCCACACCCGACGTTTAAGCCGCACTGGGAAAGTTACCCGGTTTTTCCCGCATATTTACACACACACAAAAATCTGCCGCCTCCCAATACCAAAGATCTTAAATAATTAAGCGCCCGGCCGGCAAATTTGAATAGAATTTGGAAAAAAAAAAAAAAAAGTGTATTGAAATCACCGTCAATTTTCTTTCTTCATATCACTTCACGACTAGCGTATTTTTCTCCCGGCGTGTAAACTAACCAGCGACCCACCATCTATTGACAGACGACGCTGTCTATTTGTACACATCTTATCGTCATTATATTTATAACTACGATGCCAATATGGCCGATGTTAATGATGTCAAAGCGGTACGTTACATTCCAGCCCCAAAAAAAAAAAAAATTAGCAACGACGAACGAAGAAAAACTAACTACTCCATCATCTAGAGGTCAGTAACTCTGATCAACCGGCTCAAAGTAGCGCAGTTGAAAATGGTTCTACGCGAGTACGGTATGAGCACGACGGGGTTGAAAGCGGTCCTTGTAACACGGTTAAACGAGTACGTCAACATCAAGGTACGGACAAAC
This sequence comes from Blastobotrys elegans, assembly GCA_030564235.1. Lineage (NCBI taxonomy): Eukaryota > Fungi > Ascomycota > Dipodascomycetes > Dipodascales > Trichomonascaceae > Blastobotrys > Blastobotrys elegans. Next base: position 36,673 of record JAJLUJ010000030.1, read on the forward strand.
AGCGTGGCTGATTTGAACCAATTTAATACATACTGCCAGCGCCAGATTGACTCGGACGTGCCCAGCCATGCATGGATGACCCAGGACGAACGACGCGCCCTGGCCACGAACAGCTCACCTTACCACAACACGTTTCCATATAATAATAATAATAACAACAGCAACAACAACAGCCGACCGACATTTAATGTCCCGCCTGGACGACACCCCAATATGAACACTCACAATAGACCACAGACCGCAACGACTGGCGCAGCGCCACAACGGCCTGGCCAGCAATCTCTGAAACTAAATCTCAAACCCTCGCCATTCTTCACGATACGGAAACAACTACACGAACCACTCGGTTTCTTTATCAGCCAGTTTGTCAGCGCCCGAATGCATATGAACAGTGGGTTTAACCTTGACCGCGAAGATAGCAACGATCTTTTGCAAGGCAAGTACTCTGTGTTTGTCATGTCATGCCAGTACACGATCCAGTCTGAAAAAACATTAGTGCCGATCGACTACCCGGGAAATATCGACATTAAGTTGAACGGCATATCCTTCCCGGCCACGTTTAAAGGCCTCAAGAATAAAAAGGGCACGGCAAGGCCCGTCGATGTGACAAGTACGGTTGTGGATGATATCAAGCGCGGCAGGCAGAGGCATACGTTGGATGTGTCGGTTGGTATGAACATGAGCACGAATTATGTAGTCTCGACGTTTATGGTGCGGCAAACCACGCCCAAAGAGATTGTTGATACGATTGTCAGCAGGCCCGCGCTCACCAAGGAAAGCGTAATTCGGCGTATTGTACAGGATAACACGGACGACGATATCGAAGCAATGTCGACCACACACCGGCTGAAAGACCCAGTATCATGCGGCAGGATCAAAACCCCCATCCGCTCGTCTCGCTGTCAACATGTCGACTGCTTTGACGCCGAAAGTTTTATTATGTTGCAGATGCAGGCATCAACGTGGATGTGCACGATTTGCAATAAACCCGTAGACTACGAATCCCTCGCTCTTGATGAGTATATCAACGAGGTGCTGCAAAACACACCAGAGGATGAAGATGAGTTTGAAGTCGAGCCGAACGGACAATGGCGCTTGCTCACTTCCAACGCCACCAACGCCACCACCACCGCCGACACTACCAGGAACGATTCAAGGGAGGCGAGTGCGATTAAGAATGAAGGAAACTCGGACAGCGAGGAAGAGCTTTATAAACGCGCTCAGCGTGCCCAATACGAACGAAATAATTCGCTGAGAAGCAGCATGCAGGGAACAAGCGCATCGCCCATTGTAGTTGATATGCTAAGTGACGAGGAAGGTGACGCACCGCCGCCACAGTCGGCACCACCGCAGCCGCCGTCGCATACCACAGTCGAAAGCACATTACCGCTACAGTACCAGCTTCCTCGCTTGATGGATTTTGGCCAGAGCTCGTTATCAATGCCGCCGCGCCCGCAAGCCAGCGGGTCTGCTACCAATGAGCCGCACCAGCCGCAGCACAGCATGAATAATGGCGGCGGTAGTGGCGGTAGTAACGGCGGCGGCGACCCGTTCAGCGGGAGTAATAGCATGCTGTTTGGGAGCCGCTCGGCTAGTTTCCGCCCTCCAGTCACGAACGGGGATAGTTCATTGCCAATGCACCTACCTACCGGGGGACGTACCGTGATCCAGACCATGACCCCTGCCCCTAGCGCCGGCCCGTCTAGTGGGAATGGCAGCGCGGAGGTTATTGACCTGACTTTAAGTGACGACGAATGATGAACCAAAAAGGAAAAGAAAGTTTGTATATTAATTGTTGCAAGAAAGAAAGAGAATAAGAAGAAAAAAAACACTTTTATTAATTTATCTAATGAACGGTATCTTTGTAGACACGTCTCGGCGGAACTGGACGTACTTTGTGCCAAAGAACTGTACCAAATGCTGCTCCTCGGTGGCGATCCGCGAGTTGAAAAATCGCCACAATACAATCGAAAACGCCACGAGTGATAGTGGGTTCAGCATGAAGAGCTGAAGGCCTAGCGACCAATAGAAAAAACCAAAATAGGAAGGATGGCGCGAGAATGAGTAGATTCCTGTCGTCACCAGCTCATGGTCATCATTCTTTTTCCGCTGGACGACATGGTTGAAGTTGTTACTAGCATGGATCATGGCTAGCGACCGTGAGACTTGACCAACCACCGCTACGACCAGACCAACACCCGATAAAACATGCAGGAAGGTGCTGCTCGGTTGGTAAAAGTAGGAGAGAATAAACGATTCGGCTAGCGACACAACCTGCGCGGTTGTATACGCCTGGCCATTGTTGAGCAGGAACGAGTCATTAGTCACCCGCATAGGGTTATACCTCGCCGTGATCCAAAACTCGAGGAAATGAAACACACACAGCGAGGTTAGATAGAAGAACGGCCGGTGGAAACTAGTGTTGGTGAGGGCCAGGTATGCTGCGGTAGTGCCAACGACACCCAACGACCCCGCAGTCGCCGCAATCTTGGCCACATTGAGTTCAGGCGATGTGTGTAATTCTGACCGTAGTTTTTCTGTCATATGGTTGATTTTTGATAGAATAGAAACTGGTAAATCGGCCCGTTGTTTTTATATATATAACGGTTAGGAAATTATTTGAGGATTTGAATTTTTGAGTGTCCGGCGATCGGGTCTCCGCGATTTTCCACGTCCCAATCGAGCGTGAACAATGTCCATTTTTCTCCCTTAAATTTCATCACCACACACACACACACAGTACGCATCAACAAAAAAAAAAAAAGAATGGAGGAACAGAAATACCAGCATGAGCAAACGACGGGATCCGGTTCGTACACCCCAGCTTCACAGAAACTTGTCAATGCGAGCGCGCTCGACCTGCTGGTCATTGAAATTGTGCCGATGGTTCAGAACATGGTGAAGGAGTTGGGAATTGAAGACGACGGTGAAGAGAATAACGACGACGTGTATTATAGAATTGAAGGGTATGGGTATAGAGTTGGCCGCGGGCTGGCCGAGGTTTTCACGCGGGACCGTGCAAGGTTTAGTGAGAAGCAGACTGATTTGGATATTATGAAATTTGTATGCAAAGAGCTGTGGCCTATACTCTACAAGAAACAGATTGACAATCTAAAGACCAACCATCGTGGCACGTTTGTGCTGATTGACAACAACTTCAAGTATTGCCAGCGCATGGCTATTAGTGAAGGGAATGCAGAGACGGTGAGGAGAGCCACCCCGTACCTCTGGTTCCCAGTCGGGCTGCTGCGTGGCGTCCTGGCAGCTCTAGGTGCCGACGACGCCCAAGTTTCGTTTGACACGCAGCAGCTACCAAGCATATCCTTCAACATTCAGACAAAAGCATCAGATTAGGTAGGTAGTTTTTTTTTTTTTTTTTTTTTTTTTTTTTTTTAACGTATCAAACACTCAACGAGTATTTATCAAACCATTGCGGAAGCTCCTCTTCTTTATCAACGTCAACCTGTTTTGTATCAAACGCTTCAATATGCAGCTCAATCAGCACTCTCCCGCCTTTGGCACCCGCAAACCGTCTATATTCGTCTGAGATGCTAGCTAGATTCCAGCCTTGTAACCTGCGTAGACACCCGACTACTGTGCCGGTGCGGTGCCTGCCCATACCGCAGCATACTAGAATCGGGTAGCATTCGCGTTTGAGAATAATGTCTAGTGCTTGTATGATGGAGGTTTCGGTCAGTTGGTCCCATGGGTTGGCGCCTTCCGTGACGACACCCAGGTGGTGAAACTCAATGTCATTGTCGTCGGCAAACCCCAGAAACCTGTCGCTAGGGTCCTCGACGGCAAGCCACAGAATTGTCCGCAGTTTGAGCTCCTTGAGGAAAGGGAAATTGATCGGCGAGGGCTGCCCAGACCGGTACAGCTGTTTCTCCACTGGCGAAAAGTTTATCGGAGGCACAATTCGTACAGATGGGGGTTTGGATATCGTTTTTTTCTCCATTGGGTTGTGTTGACACGGGTGGGAGAGAAGAAGAAAAAAATTGTGTGGGAAAGAAATTGGGCTTTTTTGGGTGGTTGGGACAAAATGTGTCTTGTACCGAGCTCCTAATTATAATTAGCTTAAGAGGAGAGCCGATTTGTTAGTGTTTTGGGCAAGTACAAACCTGATGCAGAGAATCCAACCAAGCCGCCGTTTAATGTTGAAATTTCAAGTTTTTGACATACCCTGCAGATGATTATGATGGATGGATACTTCCCTGCTCTGCTCATACCTTGCCGTAATGTTGGATGATGTATT
>JAJLUJ010000030.1:41027-90568 GCA_030564235.1 Blastobotrys elegans
TTTTTTTTTTTTTTTTTTCTTCTTTCTCTAGAGCTCCCCTCTGCACGATCTTCACTGTTTCATCACATTGGGCGCTTAGCGGGCTATACATCCAATCCACGCTCCAGACGTGAGGTTTGGTCTCGCAGAGGAAAGATTCCTTGATCGAATATTATGGCGATACCACCAACATATAAATGTTTAATGTACATCTCCATTGCAACCAAACTGGCGGTTTGCAGTACCTATTAATCAATTGATGACCATGTTTATGATATCTCAAGACACAAAAACGGTATATATACGACTTGGTGTACACGTACTCCAAAATGCGGCTTTGAATTCCGCGGGTCTCCTCCCAATATGGTGAAAGAAAAAACTAGTTTTCGAACCTGGGCTGGGGTCGATAGCCCAACTCTGTGGAAACGTACTTTTTTTATTGCTCCCGATTGAACACATCAACATTACAACACCTCGAACAACAACAACAACAAAACATGGCCAAAAAGCAGAGCACATCTTCAGCAGCAGCAGCGGCAGTGGCAGCATCACAACAAGGCAATGGCGGTAAAACAGCGGACCTATCCAGCAGCTTTTCGTCAGTGTGCAAACAGGTGCTGCAAAACTATAAAGACACGTCCACCAAACGTACTCAATTGGTTGACGGGTTTATGGTCTTTTTGGTACTGCTAGGGGTCTTGCAGTTTGTGTTTTGCCTGCTAGTCGGTACATTTGTAAGTTGCAGTTGACATGAAAAAAAAAAAAAAAAAGGATTGCTAACAAAAAAAAAAATATACAGCCATTCAATGCATTTTTGGCAGGGTTTTGCTCCACGGTCGGCCAGTTTGTTCTTGCGGCGTGTTTACGCATCCAAACCAATGCCAACAACCAGCCGCAGTTTCCACACGTTTCTCCAGAACGGGCTTTGGCAGACTTTATTTTCGGCAGTCTTATTCTGCACTTTACAGTCTACCATTTTATCAATTAAATCATTATTAGAAAGAAAGAAACACACACACACACAAACACATTATGAAATAACACAGCACGACCTCCTGTCCTTTTTCTGATTATTTTGTGCATCCGAGTTGCGTTTATCCTGTACACTCTTTTTCCTCACGCTACTGTCCATCTTTTTTGTATTTTCATTCTCCTCGCCTTTATTAAACTCGCGAATTTCTCGGACGAGCTGGTAGAATGCATCCTCCACGTTAATTCGTAGTTTAGCAGACGTTTCCACAAATGTACATTCAAATTGTTTTGCGAGTTCTTGGCCTTCTTCAAAGCTCACCTGGCGTTCATCGTCCAAGTCGCATTTATTACCCACAATCACTACTGGGAAGTTATCTCTGTCCTTGACCCGCAGAATCTGCTGGTAGAATGCTGCCACCTCTTCAAACGACGACCGTGACGCAATGCTGTACACGAGCAAAAACCCCTCGCCGGTACGCATGTACTGCTCTCGCATTGCCGAGTATTCCTCCTGCCCGGCTGTGTCGAGAATGTCCAGCAGCGCCACTTGGTCGTCCACCACACACTGTTTCCGGTAGCTATCCTCAATGGTCGGGTCGTACTCGTCGACAAAGTGGGATTGAATGAGCTGAATGGTTAGGGCAGATTTGCCCACACCGCCGCCGCCGACCACGACCAGCTTGTATTCGCGTAAAAACTGTTGGTTCTATAAACTGTTAGCAATTCACCCCGCGCGTGTTCTTTTTATGGGACATACCATAACGGAACTTTGTGATGGGATATGTCGACTGTTAGGAATGTCGTTAAAAAGGAGATGATGGAAGAGAGGGAATAAAAAATATATATATAAAAAAAATTTAAGGGGCTGAAAAAATAAATATAGGAAAAGAGAAAAAAAAAAAAAAAAAAAAAAAAAAAAAAAAAAAAAAAAAAAAAAAAAAAAAAAAAAAAAAAAAAAAAAAAAAAAAAAAAAAAAAAAAAAATGCAATTCCCAACCATGGCACGCACCGGTCACACGAAATATAGAGCAGTTAATCAATCAATTCCAATTCCTCTATAACCTTAGACATGTATATGTATAGATAGGATCGATCCTAGAACACTAGTGTCAGTTCTGCAACATTGTATTATAAAATTCTCCTGAAAGGAATAAAAGAAACCTGCACATTCGTCTCCCTGTTTTTCACGTGTACTGTGTTCTAGCCCAATCCCCAAATCTCAATCAATCATGTCCATAAAACTTAAATACGAAACCCTTTTTTTTTTTTTCTTCCTGTTTTTTTTGCATTAATCAATTGCAATTGAAAAAAAAGCATATATATATATATATATATATAATAATAATAATAATAATAATAAGAGCTCGCCCGTCTGCATGACCGTTGAGAGGTGCGCGCGGAGACGTGCCCGAGGTGAGGTGAGGTGGAGAGAGATTATTGTTCAGGTTTAAATCGAATTCGAACCCCTAATTACACCCTCTTTTTTCGGTTCTTGACTGCGCACTCGTCACAATACCACTGTCCTTTAGGCGGTGAGGATAGGCCAATGCACGGCAAGTGGAACCATTCCAGCTTACAATCTGGGCCATCACACCCAACCATATCGCCAAACGACACTTGCTGGCAATAACAATACACGTCCTTGTCCTCATCCCTTGGAGCGGTACGGGTCGGCTGGTTGTGTGCGCTGTTTGCCGCGTTCCCCGTTCGGTTCCGCGACCGCTTATTCGTGCTATTCTGAGCGTGGTTGGTGGTAGTCGGCGTGCCTGGCCGGGAAATTGCCTCATCCTCCTCGCCTTCATCGCCACGAGCACGCTTTTTCGACTGAGCGGTGGACAGACTGAGTTGAGCATTGGCGGGTTGGGGAGTATTTGGTTTTCTTGGTTTTGGACCTGGTTTTTTGGTCTCCTTGTTATTACCGTTGCTTCCAGAGCCAATTGTAGAATTACCCACGCTCAGTGTGCCCTTCTTTTCCTGAGCAGCCTTCTTTGCGGCGATTGCTTCCCGTCTTGACTCGCTTCGTGATGTTTGGGCGCCCTTGGTTTGTTCAGTCTGTTTTGAGTCGGTGATAATGGCAGGGTGGTCGAATGGGCCGTACCGGACGTATTCGGGGATTTCATTGTTTTCAATAAGATTGTAGTCGAAATCGACTCGTTTAATGTAGTTTTGGACCGTTTCTGCCGCAACTCCCGCCACGTGCATCTTTTCTTCCTGGCACGGCATGAGCTCACGCACAAGCTTGCGAATGTTTTCAAGGCATGCCTCGCGTTCCTTATCTTCGCTGTCGACGGGAAACTCAAAGAACTTGCTAATGAGGTCTCGCAGCGCTGGCATCATGCCGATACACTTGGCGTCTATTTCTTGGAGGAGAGTGAAATGACGCACAACGTCCATTGGCATCGCTTCCAGAGCGTCGCCTAGATCGTTGATGCCCGGAAAGAGATCCTGTCCCTTAGCCCGGTCCCGTTCCGCTCGTTTACGTCGGATTTTCAGTCGTCGTTCGGCATTGGCTGTGATTGCAACATCTTTTTCCGTCATTGTGTGTTGTAGAAAAAAAAGTATGTTTTTCGTGACAGAAAATTGTTAGTTGGGAGGAATATATACCGATACGCGGTATTGGTTTATATCCGTAAACTCCGGTCCTAAAATTCCAAGAGTTGGAACAGACTTAAGCGCTAAACTCGAAAAAGTTTTAGTATTTTAGGACGCATGAAGGCCGGACCAGGATATACACGCTGTGTGTGTGATAAAACGCCGATGGTACCGATATGGCCTTGATCGGAGCCTCCATCCGCCGACCACTAAATTTTTTTAATTTTCATGGTTTCAGGCGAGCGGCTTTATTTTGTTCGAGTTACTGTAATCAACAAGACCGTTTTTGGCAAAAAATAAGTTCTACCACCCTGGCACCTTTTATTTAAAACTTTTTCTTCTTTTTCTCATTACCATTTTTGACACATATATCCACACACACACACACACACACTATGATTGCGATTTTGCGAGCCGTTCGTCAATGTTTCACCTACGTGTCCCTCTACACGGTCGTGGTATTAACCACAATAACGCTTACCACCTCATCGGCTACCTCCACCAAGTGGGGCATCCCCACCACGACCATTTCGTTTTGGGGGCTAGTGTTGAAAAGCATCATTACAATGTCAGTTTTCAACGTTTGTTTGGTCATTTTCGAACTGGCCAACCGGAGATGGGCAATGATGACGGATCTTTCATTCTACTACCGGCTTCGAAGCTGCAACGAGACTCTTATCGGCGTGCTCACCCCCGCGGGGATGATTGGCTTCTTCCTATGTGTCTGGTTCGCCTATAACAACTGGCCCACGACCCTTCTGTGGCTAGTCACTGGCACTTTGAACGGGCTCTACATGTCTGTCTTTTCCTATTCGCAACTACAAGAGTATAAAAAGACACTGGCAAAGAATGATGGTGTATTTGCTGTCCGCCTTGCCGAGACGGCCATGTTCATCACTGCCATCACGTTTTGCGCCGCGTGGATGTGGTACTGCCTATACGAGCCTCTGGAAATCTATCTCTACAATGCCGGTTTTATTGGCCTGTTTGGGGTATACCAATGGAAAGCGGCGTCAGACGAGGGTGAGGAGAGGGACGTGGAAAGCGGGCCATACCACGACGGTGTTGAGATGCTGGACCTTATCGTTCCAACTACGGACATAGAATAGAAACAGTAGGGGAAAGGAGGGGGTATTAATACATTAAGATTATGAATAAATTATAACCCAGCACGCACGCTGGTAGCAGCTGGTTGTTGTTGATGATGATGATGGTTTTCATACTGGCTAGACCGCATAGCCGTCCGCTGGTGAAAGTAGTACACCTCATCGCGCACCTTGAGCTCATCCAACACCGACTCCATCTCATTCACAAACCGCACAAAGCTCTGTTTGGACCCCTTCTCCTTTGTGAAGAGGGCGACAGACACGCCTCGTTTAGTGTGGATCTGGATACGGAACTTGGACGACCGCGCTTTAAGCACGTTACGTGGCGAGATGACAGCCCGGATCGTACTCCCGCTGTCCTCCTCGGTGATGCGCGTGATCCCGTACTTTTGCCAGTCGTACAAAACGTCCATGATGCAATGACGCAGACGGATGATTGGCATGGCGGAATAAATGGTCTTGGTCACTTCCACCGGCTCGCTGGCCACATTCGCGCCGCCACCTCCGCCACCACCACCCGACGACAACATCTTCATGAACCAGTTTTGCTTGGCATCAGTGTTATTGTTGGTGGTGGTGGTGGTGGCAGGGTTCGGGCTTTCCGGGGCGAGCTCGGGGGTGGTTGGCGCGGACTTGTTAGGCCGCTTCATGCTCAGTTTCTTGAAGATGGACCGCGACCCTCCTTCCTTCTTTGGCTCGTCCTTCTTGTTGACATCTCGGATAGCAGCTAAAGGTTCACGGTTCGTCGAGGTATCCTTCTTCGGCACCGGCGGCTGGGGCGACGGGTTGGCAAACTGAACAACTTGTGGAGGGGATGGGGTTCGGTACGCGGTGAACGGCGCCAACGAGGTGTTCACCTTACCAAACGAGTCGCTGTTGATCATATCGCTGATTTGCAGCCGCGAGCACTCATCCACCTTAATCTCGGGAATGACAGGAGAAGGCACGATATCCTCGTAATCATCGTCATTCTCAATCACTGCAGTGTGGTGTTGTAGCTCAGGCGATCTCACCCGTGTAGGTTGGCGTGATAGACCCAACCCCTGAAGCGGCTTGGTCTGCGCCTCCGGGTGGTGGTGATACGCTCGCTCAACCTCCTCCTCAATAGCGTCTGCGAACCGGTCCTCCTCAAAAATCATTGGGAGGATGAACCCGTCCTGGCCACCAAAAGCATCAGGGGAAGAATACGGCCGGGGAGTTGCCGGGTCCAGGCTGCTCCGTTCCTCAGTATACGACGTGGCTCGTCGCTCATTGGGTGCTGTGAATTGGGTGGCCGAATCAACTGGATCAGATACTGCTCGGCCAACCTTATCAAACCCAAACGCCTCCTCGCACAACGAGGCAAACTCGGCAGATGCACGGTTGGTGCTGCCCCGTTTACGGTGCTGATGCAACGGCGGTTGCGGCGGGGCAACGATCGTGGCCATCTTATCATGTGGTGGAGCTTTTGGAGGCATAGCTGGCGCTGATCGTCGCGGCGGCGGTGGTGGTGGTGGTTTTGGTTTTGGTGGCGCTGGCGCTGGCGCCGGCGTTGGCGGTGCGGCGGCTCGTCGCTGCGGCGAGGAGATTTTTGCTCGCGCCCGCACCTGTGGCGAGATTGTTGTAGTGATTGCCGTGCCTGTAACAATCTTTGTAGATGATGCGGATGGGGTAGGCACAGCCCGGCTTTGTCGTTTCTTCAGTGTTGATGAGCGTCGACGGTGGTGGGAAGAAGATGCGGTGAGGACCGAGGTCCGAGACGCGTTTCGGGAGTGCGGCCCCTTCAGCGCCGATACTGATGCCGAGCTCTTACGTCGATGTGTGCTGTTGAGAGCCGTGTTGCTTGGCTTCTTCTTGAGCGGTTGGTGTTGTTGTTGTTGCGACGCCTGGGAGCTCTTTTCCGACTCGCTATGATCGTGACGATATTTCATCAGCAGGCAGTAAAAAGTCTTTTCAGAATTCATTTCCGGGGAGAGAATCTTTTCAATGACGCGTTCGCGAGACTCTCCATGCCAGAGTGTTTGTAGGTTCTTGAGGATTTCTTGGTCGATATCCTGACGCGTCTTGCACGGCCGCGTCACATCTGGGGTGACCTCGGTAGGGAGTTTTCTCCGCATGTCCTGCCGTTGAGGGTACTGCTTTAAAAGAGGGTGCTTGAGAATGTCTTCAATGCCGATTCGGTCGCTTGGGTTTAGCTGGAGCATTCGCCGGATCAGGTCCTTGGCTTGTGGGGAAAGCTCGTCTGGCATTCGGTACCGGCCAGCTTGAACTTTGAGGAGTAGCTTTCGAATCTTTTCATCATCAAACGGGAGGTGGCCCGTTAGCAGCGCGAATAGAATGATACCGCATGACCAGACATCGGATGGACCGCCGTGGTAGTTTTTCCCGGCAACGATTTCGGGGCTGGCATAGTGAGGGGAGCCACAGCTCGTCTCCAGCATTCGCTCCGTCGTTTCCAGTGCCGCCATTCCAAAGTCTGCAATCTTAATGTTCCGGTTCTTGTCGAGAAGAAGATTCTCCGGCTTCAAATCACGGTGGCAGATGTTGAACTTGTGGCAGTAGTGAACACCTTGGATGATCTGCCGAAAGTAGTTGACGGCTTCCCGCTCCTCCAGCTTGCCCTTCTTGATCAGGTAGTCAAACAGCTCCCCGCCTTCGATATATTCCAAAACAAGGTATCTAGTATCTTTGTTAGCAATGTTTCTTGGTAATTAGGGAAAGAAAAAAAAAAATAAACACTTACAATTCGCCCTTGTTTTCCCAGACGTCGTACAACGCCATCACGTTTGGATGCTCAATCAGCTTCATGATAATCACTTCTCGTTCGATTCCGTACGGCAACCCGCCTGCGTCTTTGTTACCTGGATCTTCCAGCGCGCCGACAACTGATTTGGGGACGATTTTGACAGCGGCAAGTTTGCCAGTGGTGGAGTGTTTGGCAAGTCGTACCCGGCCGCTCGACCCTCGTCCTAATGTTCGGCCCAATCGCCACGGCCCAACATGCGCTTTTGATTTGGTCGTGCTGGAGTGTGTGGAGTGACGCTGCAGATTCACCGCCTCGGTGGTTTTGGCAGCGGTCGCGCCAGCTACTTCAGCCATGATATTCGCTTTTTTTTTGTGGTCGTTTGGTGGTTGTTTTTTGAGGTTTTTTTTAAAAAAAAGAGGATTGACCGAGATGCAACGATACTTTTTTCTTTTCTTCTTTCTCTTCTAGACCCTAGTTAGAGTTTGCAATGTTGAGAGGTGATTCTGAGACTTTGATAGTTATTGTCTGAGATGTATAAACCTGGTCGCGGTGGTTTTGTTTCTAGACTGGGTGTTGTATTATTTTGTTAGACTAGGGTTGACGAAAATAAACAATACTAATAAGAAGCGTAAACAAAAAACAAAAAAAACAAAGAGAGAGAGGAAAAGGAGAGATATTTATTCAATCACGTTCCGGAGATGATGGAGGTGTGTATACACTGCAAATCAAATTATCGATTTTAGGCAATTTACAGATTGGAAGAATGCGTTATATATATATTAATATTATAAACATTTTCGATTCCAGATTTGTGGCTCGTACGTAGGCTTTGCATGTATAGTGGCTCGAGATCTCGAGTAAGCTTGAAAAGGCTCTTATATGTTTTGTGGCTGCAGGCAGGCGCGCGTGCGCAATGCCATGGCAGAGATTCACGCGCAGTTGGGAGCGAAGAAAGGGATAGGCCGGGCATTCCTCACATCATGTAAACAATCAGATGGAAAGAATGTGTCTGATCGCCGAATTTGGCAATTTCATGCGCAGGCTTGCTTCGGATCCCCCCCTTTAATCTCTTTATATACCGATCTCACAATAGCCTTTTTTGGCTTAATTATATATAGCGCGCTAAAGTGGGTGATGATGATGATGAACAGTTCCTTAAAGCGGCTGTGAGTATTACCAATCATGCCGTAGTTTGGTGATAAGCTAATCATATGGGACATACGGGGGGCTTGTTTTGGGTAACGTGGTTTGAATTTGTTTACGGGTACGTACTCTTGGACGCATGCGCATCAAATTTAACCCGTGTTTGATTGACCATATAGGGCCGGCGCCCTTTATTTACCGTGCAATGGTATATATATACCTGTATACACACCGTAACGCCCCGTATATACACCGATGCACATTCTTACCAATGTATTGGCCTGCGTGGTCGCGCTCGACCTGGTGGCTACATGCGCATGATGGATAGGACCCTCGAGCCAAGGGTATGTATACCTTCATATTGGTGATCTATGCTCGTTATTAAGGAGTTAGTAATTGCTAACCCGACGCTAGCTATCCGGGCGAGAGCTGTGACGTCTTTATAAGCAATTGATCGGATCCGTCCCTAAAACATGCCATATATCATGGATCCTACCAATTTAAACCCCAAAAGCCGTTGAAGTTTCTGGTTAAAATTTGGCATTTGAAAGCTTGTTTCCATATATATATAAAGTCATCCAAAGTCGTCAAAGTGGTGGAACTTTTATTCCGGAATAATACGTCATATACATGGACCAAGCACAAGATTAACGTTTTTAGACATTAATAACCTATAGGGGGTTTTACGCGTATATATACGCCTTACTCCATCGAAATCGTGATTGTATCTGATCCCGGATTGCAATTAATGTCATATCATCGATCGGTCAGGATTAAATTTCACCCCCAGCTAGCGCTAGCTCTATATATATAAGACGCGGTGTACCATGTGCATATAATTAGACCAACGTAGTACTAAGGGTATTTACATGCTGGGATGATGGCGCTTAAAGTTTGCTGATTTGGCAAGCCTAAATTAAGCGGGTGGAGGTTGGGATGACGACATTTTACACAATAGTAAGGTAGCCTAAACTGCTAAACTATAGACCCTCTCTAGTTTGGCTGAAGTAATAATTTCATATCGCATATATATGGGGATGTGGTATACACATAAGCTTGAAGGTTATACGAGCGGCGCTCTGTATCATCAAAAGCCGCACGAGGATGCTCATACCTGAGGGGGGTTAAAAGGGCCGAATACTGAAAATAGGCGTTCGGAACTGTTCTAGAGAGGCAAGTGGGATGGATACAAGCCCATGCCAAGTAAAAACTCAAGCCAGACTGAGATATTAATCCTTAATCGAGTAACTCGAGCCTATTAACTCATACGTATTACTCTCTGCTATCACCATTCTGAGAAAAAGGCTCGACTTCAAGAAGGTTTAGGGTCAACCGGGATGTTTTATTAGTACCTTAATCAAACATATAAGCTCATCATTTCGTACTTTAAATTCACATCGGTCGCGTATACATATACATAAGGTCCTTACACTGTCTGTGGCTTGGCATACCGAGATTTGTCTTAAACAGTCTCATCCCCAAATTTAACCTGGCTGGAAGAGGCTACGTCACTAAACGTGGTAGCCCTAATACGAATTCCCGATGGGAAACTACCTGATACGTATTAGGGTATAAATATGGTTCTGTTAAACTTGTAACATAACCTAAAGCAGTATATAACGGTAGAGAGAGGACAAATCAATAATGTGGAGGGCGTTTGAATTAAGGCCTTAACGGGAGTGAATTTAAAAAAAAAAAAAAATTAATGCGGGCTCCCAATAAGGTTGGATAATGACGTCAGTGTAAGAAAAATACCCCTAAATTTTAAAGCTTTATTCCATTTCGAATTCTCACGCAGAAAGAAAAAAAAAAAAAAAAAAAAAAGGATGGCGGGTTTTTCCTTCTTTTACCCCTTTTTTTTCTCTTCCCCCCTTTTCCCCTCCTTTTTTTTTTTTTTTTTTTTTTTTTTTTTTTTTTCCACATTTCAAGCCATATACATATTTTGGAATTGATTATTCTTCCTGTTCATCCATTCTATTCCTCCGGTCAGGATCTCATCTATTGTTAGGCATTTATTAGCTATCCCCCCTCCAAAAAAAAAAAATATAAAAGACCAAAACCACGAACCATGTCGACGTGGAAGTTGACCAAGAGTATGTTTCATCCACATTGTATGGTGTCAAAACAGCGCTAACCAAAAATCCCGCAGAACTTAAAGAGACACACTTGTCGTCGCCGTTTCAAAAGAGCTCGTCATCGTCGTCCTCTACAGTACCATCAACCGCATCGCCAGCGTCTACTGCGACCGTGACGCCTAACAACAACGACACGCTGCAACTCCCCTCCGTTTCAACTCATGCATCATCATCCTCAGCTGGGTCCTCTACAGGGCCGTCATCGCGGAGTGAGACTTTATCGGAAGGGTCGCATGCCTCTTTCCATTCCAAATCGGCATCCAAAACGCTTACAAACGACTCTCCTTTTTACATGAACAACGGGCAACAAGAACAACAGACACCCCAACCAGCACGGATTCCGGCGCCAACGAGCTCTGAGAATGATCGTAGCGGGCCAACTACCTCTACCATCACCCCTGGTTTATTAACAGTGAATATCGGCGTTGCGCAGGGGTTGTCGTTGCCGCCTAGTCACCAACTACCACCTAGTGGAGACCGACCCAGCGCGACACCATCAAGCGCTTCATCGTCTCCACGTAAAGCAGCATCAGCAGCTAGACGGCGACCGCCAGTGTATATTGTTTTAGACTACGACAAGACACAGGTCATTCTGGAGGCCACGTCGGGTACTATTGACAGCCCCGTTTGGAACAAGGTGCAGAATTTTGACGTGTCGCGGGCGGAATCCCTCAGCATTCAAATCTACACTCGTGTGCCGACCTCAAACCACAGCAGCTCCATGAGCAGCGACTCGTTTAGTGTAAACAGCGGGACACCAATGAGCGTGGGCAGTGCCTCGTCTCCGTCCAAGCAGTCGCGGAAAAAGTATGAAGATGTGTTTTTGGGGTCGTGCAAGGTGAATGTTGCCGAGTCCGTGTCCAGTATTGTGGATGGGTGGGTATCCCTCACCTCTGGTAGCGGGAGTCTTAACCTCAAGATTGACTTTTTGCAAAACAAAAACAAGCACTTGACCATTGACGATTTTGACCTGCTCAAGGTTATTGGTAAGGGCTCGTTTGGTAAAGTCATGCAGGTTAAGAAGCGTGACACGCATCGAGTCTATGCATTGAAAACGATTCGAAAAGCACACATTGTGTCGAGAAGTGAAGTAACGCACACGTTAGCTGAGCGGACCGTCCTGGCTCAGATTGACAACCCATTCATTGTCCCCTTGAAATTCTCGTTCCAATCGCCTGAAAAGTTGTATCTAGTGCTGGCATTTGTCAATGGCGGGGAACTTTTCCATCATTTGCAGCGAGAGGGCCGGTTTGATCTGAACCGGTCGCGGTTCTACACGGCCGAGCTTTTGTGTGCGTTGGAATGTCTGCATGAATACAATGTCATTTACCGTGACTTGAAACCTGAAAACATTTTGCTGGATTACACTGGCCACATTGCGTTGTGCGATTTTGGACTGTGTAAACTGAACATGGCAGGCCAGGAAAAGACAAATACGTTTTGCGGGACACCAGAATACCTGGCCCCTGAGTTGTTACTGGGCCATGGGTACTCCAAGGTTGTGGATTGGTGGACTTTGGGCGTGTTGTTTTATGAAATGTTGACGGGTCTGCCGCCGTTTTATGACCAGGATACAAATGAAATGTATCGAAAGATTTTGCAAGATCCACTGCGGTTCCCTGAAGATATGGACCGGGAGGCTCGGTCATTGCTGACTGGGTTGTTGGATCGGGATCCAAAACGGCGGTTGGGCGTGAATGGTGCGACGGATATCAAGTCGCATCCATTCTTTGCCCAGATTGATTGGAGACGATTGATGGCCAAAAAGTACGCCGCTCCGTTCAAACCAGCCGTCGAGTCGGCTACAGACACTTCAAACTTTGACCAAGAGTTTACCAACGAGGAACCGACTGACTCGGTCGTAGATAAAGACTTTTACTTGTCGGAAAGTGTACAACAACAGTTTGGTGGGTGGACTTATACAAATAACGATTCCAAATTGGCTAGTAGTAGTGGTAGATGGTAAGTTCAGGAAAGAAGGTGAAGTACTGTCACACGTTTGATCTTATAAATAACGGAATATATAAATATATATAATAAAATGAAGCGTTTTATTGTATGCATTGTTGAGCCGCACGCGTCGTCGGATGATCGAACCGTGACGGTAAAAAAATATTTGCACAAGAAAGAAAGAAGAAAAAAATTCACGCGTTTCTTTCACTCTTTTTCATCAACACGACAAAACAAAATAAAAAAATAAAAAATGGACGAACTTCCCAAACTCAAAGAAGACATCAAACAATGGGAATACGCGTTCAAAACTCAACACGACAGGAATCCCAGCAAAGAAGATGTCAAAGCAGACGCAGAGATGGATGAAAAATACAAAAAATACCGCGCCTTGAAAAAGCTACAAGCCAATGGCGGTAAAGAAGCTCCACAAACGCCTCGAAAACGGAAATCCGGAGACGTATCCAACGCGTCCCATAAACCCGACCCCGAAAAGGAACAGGAAGAAGAACAACAACAAGAACAAGAAGAAACCAAAGATGTTGTGTTCGTGGTTGGGCCCACGCCACAGCTCAAGGGCCGAGCGATGGGGTTATTCGACGCTATTCAAGACACGCCCATAAAATCCTCTCCCCAGATCACCGAGACTCCAACCAAGAAACGGGTAATTGAAACGCCCAAAAAGTCAAAAGCATCATCGCCGGTTAAAACACCCTCCAGCGCCGGTACACCAGCATATTTCAAAGAAAAATCAGTCTCGTTCTCGCCTCTAGCTCCACGGCGAGCCAAACACGGCCTATCCACGCTAATCTCCGAACTACGCGAGATGCAAAACGAATCCAGCGAGGAAGATGAAGAAGATGACGAGGATGAAGAGGATGGAGCGAAAGTACGCGAAGGGGTGGAGCTTGACCATCTTGGTGAAGAAAAGATGGATCCAAACAACCCATTCGAAGACACCTCCAACAACAAACGGTACAAAAAGAGGGGGCAAAAGCGATCTACAATCAAACATAAATTCAAAGCGCGGCTAAATGAAGCGGATATCGACAACGGCGCGGAAGAACCAAAACTACGCAAATCTAAACCACAGGAAAACTTCCGCCGGTTGAAACTCAACAACAGCGGGTTCAAAACCAACCGTTCAAAGTTCAAGCGTCGTTAAAAAAACATCAATAAAATGGGGACATCTCTCATACATCGTCATCATCATCATCATCGCCGCTCACCTTTTTCACATCACCACCTTGAACACCAACTCGCAAAAACACGGACAAAATCAACGCCAATGCGCCAGCCGCGAGTGCAAAGTAAAACCCCGCTCTGTAACCTTTAACCTTGTCCTTCACGCTGGCATTTGTCACGTCTGGCGTTACGGAAGTGACGACGGCGCTCGACGCGGCAAGACCAATAGCAGTGGACATTTGCAGCACGGTATTAAACACACCGCCAGCTGTAGATTGTAAAGACGAGTCGACGCTGGAAAGTGCGTGCATGTTACACACGTTATAAGCCAAGTCGCCGCCCACCACGCAAAGGATCAGCGCGGGAAACGGCAGCGCCCAGTATAGCGTGTTTTCATCGGCAAACGACCAGCACAGCGCGGCGCCGGTAAAGCCCATATTTGCAATCAGAATGAGCACTCTTCCGGGGATCTTGTGGAGTGTAAACCCAGCAAAGATATTCACCGATATACCAACCACCACCATGGGTAAGAAATAGGCGGTAGTTAGCAACGGCGACGCGAATTTCACCTGTTGGAAGTATAAAGTCCCGTAGTATGTCAATACACCTGTAAAATCAATCCACCCCAGCGAAATAATCACCATGCTGAGTGCAAACCCTGGGTAGGTCCAAATCTCCATAGGCATTAAAGGATGTTGGGGGATGTAAAACTCATACACGCAAAACCCAGCAATCAGCAGCACGCCTACTACCAATAAGGCAATGATATATGGCGTTTTCCAACCCTCTGGCGCCGATTCCGCCTGTGAGAGTGAAAATGTAAACAGCGTGAACCCTGACACCGCCAGCGCAGCGCCACCGAAATCAATCTCCGCGAGCCGCATCTTGGCAGATGGCCAGTCTAACGGTGGGTCTTTGGGGAGGACAAAGATGGCTGTTACGGATAGTATAGCGTAAACAATGCAAAAGAACCAAATCACGGCACGCCAGTTCAGTATCTGCTCGCAAATCCCCGACGTGACGATACCAACAACAAACCCGATTGGCGCGCCGCTTGAAAACATTGCCATAAAGTAGTTTCGGCGCCTACCGTGTGGGTACGTCGCACCAACAATACCCACCGCTGATGTTATCGCGCTGGCAGTAAACATGCCTTGTAAAGCACGCAATACAAAAAACGCAATGACATTGTGCATAAACCCGGCCACCAGCGAAATAACACAGTATATAGTATAACTGGTTATCAGCACCTTTTTACGGCCAAAAATGTCCGCCAGTTGACCGCCTATTAACAGGAACGAGCCGGTGCCTAGTGAGGCTGCACTTTGACACCAACTCAAGTCCCCACCGGTGACGTTAAACGTATTGGAAATGTCGGGCAGGGCAATGACCAGCCCCGATACGTTCATTGAGCCCAGGGCAGGCGCTAGTGTTAAGACCATTGCACAGATAATCTCCTGAAATGTGGATTTGAATACCGCTGGCCTGCGGTTTGGGTCGTGTGCTTCACCAAACGCCATTATTTCTCAAAAAAACAAAAAAAAATTGTCGTGGGGTGAAAGTTTTAGGTTAAGAGGGGAAATAAACATCAGATAAAAAAAAAGTTTTTCTTCTTATGCACGAGCTCGATATAGGTTCGGATCGCTGCCCGCCGGTATATCCGTATATTCTAATTACTTAAGGAGGGGGAGGTATTAAGGCGTAGCGTGATGCCGCTATCATCGGTTATTGTGCAGTCTTGGTCTATCTCTACCCAGTTCCAAGCGGGAGGTGTTTACAATATAAACGGGTTTCGATCCGAACGAAGGAAGGATCCGAAAAAAAAAAAAAGGCACGCATATACCTTTTAGATAATCAAGATAACGATTTGATCTCTATCGAGATATCGATATCACCACACAATCTTCTCAAAATTATTCCTCTCGCGCATTTACGTTAGCAAAATTGTCAATACACACGCTTCGGTATGGAGACAGTTATTTTTTTTTTTTAAGATGTACCAATGACATGTAAAACTCGCGTTATATAAATAGCTGGTTATGCCCTCCTTTTAGACTGATACATTATAACTAACAATGGCTACAAAAGAATTCCAACAGTCTAATCATTCGAGATCAACGCAAGAACCAGAAGAAGAAGCCGGGTTCTACATAGCACCCCGCTTATTCTATGCGGTATCCCACTCCATCGTGGTAATGATTATGGGTAGGGTTGTGTCTGGCTGCAGACCAAAATTGGTCACCAGAACTATGGAGAAACGGGGTCTGATGCAGGGTATAATTAGTACGTATCTTGGTACTGTATCAGTAGTGGGGCCGTTGATAGGCGGCGCGTTGGCCCAAAGTTACATATGGCGATGGATATTTTGGACCAATCTACCAATTAGTGGGTTTGCTATTCATATTCGACGTGTTCACGATGGGCATGCTATATCTTTCCATATTCTTGCGACCTAGTCATTGAGAGTGAAAGAAGATTACTTGATGATGACGTGGCCATGCTAGCTGAACTTAAACGTGAAGTGGCATGATCCAGGTTTTACCCGAAATCCAGGAGAGCCTTTCCCTAGTTTATTATAAAAGGTCGTATAATTCCTCAGGGTAAAAAAGGACACGGAATTTATTATTGATAAAATGGGTGATGAACCAGTAGCTACGTAGTTCCTCAAACATGACGTGATAAGGAAGATTTGAAGGACTTCTGCACCAATGCATTCTGGCCTGCGTTGGGTACTCAATTGACGAAAACACGTGCAGGCTTGATGGTGGTTCCTGGTCTAGGCGTTGGGTTCAATTTCCACTCGCCAGAACTGATCCGGGAACTGCCATTGCACGTGGCTTGGCGTATTTATTTAATGTGTACATTCACACTTTTGAAATTATCGCGCCGATCGTACATGATGCGGCGGGAGCTCACGTGACGATTTTTTCTTATTCATTATTCGCGCGCAAATGGGAGTTTGTACACCGGACTACAATCTACGCACGGTCAATGCCGACCATATCGCCGGCGGTGGAGGTTAGAGCGTCGAAACTTCCTTTCTATTATATAATTTACAATAAACCCTTTTTTTTGTAAATCAAATGTTGAAGGGATGCCTGATATGTGTCCGATATGTTTGATGCGTGACATGTATATTATACTATCAGCGCTTCCGACAGCTTCAACTCATACCAAGTCTTGCTGCATTCGAACAATTGTTAACTACTACTATATTAACCATTGCTGGCAAGGCCCGTATACTAGCCATAAATCTATTAAACGAACCCTTGTTGGTTGATGTAGCCATATAGATACACTATACACGCTTAAGTAATTCTGCGTTAATTTAGACACGAAGCTGGGGTATGGTATCACATCGCTCGCAGAGAACAATCATCATTTTCCCTGAAACAACAAACGAACGTGACTTTGAGTGTCTTATACGCCGCCGCATATGAATCCGGACATGGCTTCAAAGACCTGTGCGATCGAGTCTTGGATCAATTGAGCACACGTTCCTACCTACACAGACTGCTGAAAGTTAGTGATGCTATGCACGAGGAATACATGTCCATATGTTCTTTCAAGCATAAGCCGCACATTTACATACAACATTGCTTTCATCATTTACGTATACTCAGCTCATACACACAATCAAAAAAAAAAAAATATTGGTCGGTCCAAAAAAACGCTCATTCTTAAATTCTCCTGGATCTAATAATTACATATTCATAAAACAAAACAAAAAAAGGTGCATTATAATTAGGTTCGCTTTCGGAATCGTCGGTCAACTGGAGCGTTACCAGTGACTCGAGTAACCTTCAATGGCAAGGTGGTGGCGAAGCCCAAGTTCTTCAACAAGTCAGCGGTGGTGTCGTCAACTTCGACTTGGCCTTCAGTGTGGCTCAAGTCCAAAGCAGAAACGTCTGGAACGTATTGATCTCGTCGTTCTCGTTCTTCTTCTTGCAACTTGAAGGAGATACCTCGGACTGGACCCTTTTGAATTCGTCGCATCAAGTGGGTGGTGTAACCAGCAATCTTATTTCGCAATCGCTTGGATGGAATGTAAGCAATTTCATCGGCCAAACGCTTGTTGGTTTCAAAGTCGAGGGTAAGCTTTGGGTAGTACCCTTCGATCATTTGCTTAGAAGCTCGCTTGACGGTTTTAGTTCGAACTCGACCCATTTTTGTTGTATATGTGCGGTGGTTGTTGGAGTGGTGGTGGTTGTCGTCGGCGTGATTGATTAGGTGAAGATTTGGGAGAAAAAAGTTGAGTTGGTGCTGGGAGTGTACTAGGGCTTGATTCCTTGTTTGGGAAGTTAGGGTTTTCAAAGTTGGGAGTGAGTGGGTGGGCGCATCCGCGTATATCCCAGTCCGATGTTGTTTTTGTTTGTTTGCCCCAATATACCAAGAAAAAAAATTTTCCCCCGAAAAAAAAAAATTCTAAAAAGAGCGTGTATTACATAAGCAGCTGATCGGAACCCTTCCGATCCTATCCGATCGGATTGAGACCTCCTTTGTTATTGGGAGGTTTGGTGCGGGAATATTTGGGAGGAAAAAGGGAGAAAAACAGTTGCACCACTGCAGCAAAGTCAGCACCACAAAAAAGCTTACAAGCTTACAAGCGCAATAAGACCAAATAAACCAGATTGCCCTCTGTTTGGTGTTTCGCTATCCCATCACAACACATCCTCCCCCCTCAAAAATACTACCAAAAATTTACCGTCGAGTCGTCTGCTGATCTCCTCACCACTTAATGACGGTAATTCATCGCAAAAACGCCTCATCCAATCCCTTAAAAGTCGAGGAACCCGGCGTCAAGTAAGTAATACACACACCCCTCAAAAACACAACAACAAAAAAAAAGAGATACGATTACATAATCATTGTACTAACACAACAAGATTCCACTGTGATATTTGTTCGTGCGACTGCACAAATCTGGTTCGGATTCGATGTGCGGAGTGCGATGAGTATGATCTATGTGTACAGTGTTTTGCCAAGGGCAGCCATTCCGGCAACCACAAGCCGTGGCATGACTATATGATTGTGGAGAAGCATGCATACCCCATCTTTGACGAAGTATGGGGCGCCGACGAGGAATTGTTGCTGATTGAAGGCGCAGAAACTCAAGGTCTAGGCAGTTGGCAAGATATCGCCGACCATATTGGCGGGAGATCAAAGCATGAAGTTGAAGAGCACTATAATAAGATTTTCCTGCAATCAGAAAGCTACCCGTTACCGGTCATGAACAAGCGGTTCAAGATTACTGCTGCCGAGTTTGCAGAGCGGAAACACCAACGGCTCGAAAAACGGAAAACGGAAGCACAGGTGCCGCCAATTCCAAAGACAAAGCCCACCGCGTCTGTGCCCGCTTGTCACGAAGTCCAAGGGTACATGCCTGGTCGATTGGAGTTTGAACAGGAACATGAGAATGAAGCAGAAGGCCCGGTTAAGGATATGGTGTTTGATCCTGAAGACGGGGAAGGTGACGTGGATATTAGACTAACCATACTTGATATTTATAACTCACGGCTGACCAGTCGTGCTGAAAAGAAGCGGTCCATCCTCGAGCACAATATGCTCGATTACCGCAAAAACAACGCCATTGAAAAGAAACGGCCAAAGGACGAGAAGGATTTGTTGAACCGGGTCCGTTCCTTTGCCCGTGTAATGACTTCGAAGGATTACAGCGATTTCCAGGATTCCATCTTGGACGAGTTTTATATCCGGCGAAGAATTGCCGAGTTGCAGGAATACCGCCGCGCCGGGGTTAAGACACTGGATGCGGCTCAAAAATATGAACGCGACAAGACTACCCGGTTAAACGCGTTGGCTAGAATCGGCGGATTTGCTCAACAGATCCTCATGCCTTCTTCTCGACATCCTCTGGATTCTATTGAATGGGCTAGTGTGCCTGCAAACACGACGCCCGGGAAAGTCACTGAAAATGATGACGCCGAGAAGAATGGGTCGACTACTAATACAAACGGCAGTGGGTATAAAGGCAAGCCAACTTCCCACCCACTGGATATTTCCGAACTACCAGATGCAGGGCTGTTATCTAAAGATGAAGCTACGTTGTGCTCGCAGCTCCGGGTGGCACCAAAACCATACCTTGCAATTAAGGAAACACTATTCCGTGAGCTATTGCGCAGCGGAGGCACACTTAAACGCAAGACCGCCAAGGATCTGCTTAAGATTGATGAGAATAGAGTAAACCGGATTTACGATTTCTTCATCACACAGCAATGGATCACGTAAAAGAAAAGAAAGATTTAAGAGAATTGTTAAAAAAGCGTTAGTTTGCTTCTATTAAATATTTATTGTAATATATACACACACACACCACCCACTACTATCACTGCTGGACGGCACCGCCTGGTGTTTTTGATATCACATTGTCGTTGCTGTCGACAAATTCAAATTTGTATCTTGATAGCTGTAAAGGCAGCGATGCTAATTGTGAGCCGTATCGTTGTGAATTATCGTAAAGCTCGAATAACGGCACCGCGATCATTTTTAGGTTACGCGGAATTGCCAGTGTCTGATGTTTCGGTAGCTGGACCAAATATTGTTTTCTACATTCTTTTGGTCTCGTGACGTGAGGCGGGATGAATGGGTACAAGAACGGCTCAAAGTTTGGTCTCCACCACTGAGACAGGCAATCTTGGACATTCCAATCATAGTTTTGTGCATCTTCTGATCCTGCTGTGCCTGGTTCGGGCCCAAATTTTTCGGTTAGCTGCTTTGACAGTCCGTCAAGCTCGTCTTGGTCGGGCTGGAGGTA
Source organism: Blastobotrys elegans (assembly GCA_030564235.1). Lineage (NCBI taxonomy): Eukaryota > Fungi > Ascomycota > Dipodascomycetes > Dipodascales > Trichomonascaceae > Blastobotrys > Blastobotrys elegans. The sequence continues at coordinate 61,586 of JAJLUJ010000030.1, forward strand.
ATCACCAGGTAGTTTGTAAAAGGCATTGCCGATTTGTAACATGAGAACGTATGGATGGCCATGCTCGTGAGCTAGGAAAATCGCTTCACACGACCTGCGCATGCCATGCTCGTTATATTGATCGCGTAGCCGTTCTAATCTCGCTTGTACTGATGGGTCCTCTTCCAGCTGCTGCTCCTTTACGCTAAATGTGTAATTGGATACTGGGTAGATTCGTATTGTGTCTGCCTGTTGAGCATTGAATGACGCGGTCTCAGGTGGTACAATGCGTGTTTTGCGTGCCGATTCTGATACAGTCGTCATTAGGAGAGTATTATGGCAAAGTGGGCCGTTTTGAGGTCTTGTGTTGATGTGTAGATGCAAAGGTGGAAAAAAATTCAAAACCCTCCCCGCGCACTCCCAATGCTCCGAAAGTGGCGAGATAAAGACGTGGTTAATTGTAACGCGAGGAGAAATAGATAAAATCTCGATTGTGTCAGCATTTATTGTACCTAAGAGCTATTACAATTGTGGACCTATGGCCTATACGTTTTATAGTTATTAGTGTGATAATGTGTTTTCAATTTTTTTTTTTTTGGATTGACATGTCGTTTTATGCGGCTCGGAATATATCTTGTCATGCTTCCTTTTCAAACTCAGTAAACTAGAAAAAAATTGCCAGGGCCTGTGAAATATGTGCTCATTGTATTAGAGCTTATATCTATCAATCATCACGTGTATGATGTGAACCGGATTGACAATTGACTATCGATATTCAAGCAAAATGGTCGCTAAGCACACACAAAGCGCTATTCTTAATTAGAGACCGAGTTCAGAGTTAGAATATGCGGCTATATTTATTTCTCTGCCAATATATATATGAGGCGGCCTGGTGCCCCTATCTGAATTATTGCTTCGCTTGAGACAAACGCAGAGAGAGCTCATAAAACTTCTCAATTGATCGGGAGAGCTTTTTGCGAAGATCTGATCAGTCGCTCCGTATACCTTATATTCAGATTAGTACTGTATGCCTAGTATTAATACTTGAAGCATAGTATACGGCTGATATTAATTGTCTATCAAACAATTCTACGCTACCTCCAAGACCACATTGGTAATTTCAACCATAGATTCAGTTGTGGATATTGTAAATCCCGGTTTGGAGAACATCGCATTGGGGTCAACTCGCCATATATGTCATATTTTGTAATATGCGAACAGTCAGACAACACATTTAGAATGGTTCTATCGCCATTTGATACGGAACATTTAGAGCTTTGATCTTAACCCTTCCAGTTGTGAGAGCTTCTGCTGGGAGTCTTACACACGTGCGTGACGTCACGCACCTTGCTGGCAAAAACAACTGGATGCGACGTTCTGCATAAGCAAGATCTGGATGCGTTTCTTTTCTCTGTCATGTTCCGATTTCACTCAATTAATTGAACAAATATATATATAATTTTTTTTTGTTTTTGTTTTTGGCTTGGGTCCAATCCTTGATAAATAACAACAACAATCACATACAGTTTCAGAGATTGATGAAATTTTTATCAGCCCTGCTACTATTTATGCCGGTAGTCCATGCCGCAGTTCATACTGGGGCTAAACTACCGATTTCCTGTATTCAGCGGCATATCGACACTGGGGAACACATCTTTGACGAAAATAAGAACGTCATCTATGCACCATTCCCTACCTGTTTAGAGACTGGATCGCCGCTATCATTCCGGTATGGTATTGATGAGCCAGTCAACTGCACGATTGAGCTTGTTGACGAGCTATTTCACCTGTTCCAGCTCTACCTCCACCGCGATGCGCCATTTTCGTGCCGCGTATCGCTCCCAGACAGTAACGACAAAGTGGACCTGCCAATCAACCTTAATGGCGAGATTAGCGAGTCGCATTTAGATATAGACCGTTCATTGAACGTTCTGATGCACCATCGCAATGGCACACTAGCCTCAGCGGTGGCTTTCTCATCTGCCCATTCCCCTTGGCAGCGATCCGTCATTGGCACGATTATCAAAATGGAGTTTGATGTAAAGTGGTACCAAGGAAAATACTTGCCTATTTACTCCTCAAACCATTATACTGCCAAGACCACGGCTCTGTACTGTGTAGCTTCGTTTGCTGCTGCCTTGATTTGTTCAATGGGATGGTACTACAACGTGCACTTGCCCCAGCGAGTACGCCATATGAGTGTACACCATCAATTTGGCGATCAGTACCGCGAAGATCAGAAGCTGGATTAATCATACGCGTATTAGAGGCAATTAAAGCCTACATATGCATTGTATGTATACTCGAACTATGACCCAGCATAGTGGGGCTGTAAATCATTGTTTGTAAGCTTGCTTGTGTGTGTGTGTACATATTCATATTAATTACATGCTTTTAAATTCGTTAACCATGCCATGTGCCGCGGCGACCCCATCCTCATCAATCTGTTTAACCTTTGCTTCTTGGATGCGGCGTGGAATGACCTCAACATATGTTGATGGTATGTATCCCGATCGGCCGTCTCTTGTCCTAGCTCGCCACCACTGCGACGGGTTCCCCATAGGATCCTGTTTGGACAAGATGGCTACCAAATCCCCCTTCTTCATCTCCAGCTCGATTTGTCCGTTTTCTGGTACAAAGTCGTATACGGCTCGGCAAAACTCCAAATTATTCGGGTCCACAGCCTCCCCATTTTCAGCAGCCACACCACCTTCCAACGCTGCTGCCCTACCCTGCTGACTATTCGCAATAGTCTTGATTAGCTTGCCTAGTAAGTACGGGAACCCAAACACGGCGGCCAAAAAGAACATTAGTGGTTTGAACGATGGGCGTGGGGTTCGGCCTGACCCGCCAGCAGCGCCGCCCTTGCTACTAAACTTGGCAAATTCGGCAGCATTTACTGCTTGTGGAGGTACGCTCTGGCCGGTTAGTCTCGCCAAAAGCCGCTTGATCCACCGCATTATTGTAAAAATGCCGAGGATCGACCCAAGCGAGTTTTTCAAATGTCCAAATTGCTCAGCAACCGACATCATGGCAAAAAATGAAGAATGCGTAGCCATATATGTCGATTCGAGCATCTGTGCAAACCCACCAACTGCTCCAACCATGCTTTCAATCAGTTGGAAGGTGGCTTGCGTGCTTTGTTGTAGACTATTCGGGTCCTGGCCCATGCCGTTCATGCCATTCATACCGCCCATACCGTTCATGCCCATACCATAACTGCCCATACCACCCATGCCTCCCATACCGCCCATACCCCCAAACCGCGAATAAGGCGACGAATATGAGCCGTATCCACTATACATGCCGCCACCGCTACCGCCATAACCCCCTCCATATGACCCATACCCTCCAAAACTAGACATCCCCGTGCCGTAATTATTCATGCTATTGTATCCACCGTATGTAGACGGGCTAGTTGTCGCTAGTGAAGTTGGCCGGGCCGGAACTGCTGGAACGTCTGCCGTGCTTGTCGGTGTCGTCGTCGTCGTCGTCGTTGCTTGTGTGTTGCTAGTTTCGGGAACCCCTCCTGCTGCTATTTTTGGTCACGTTAGTTTTTGGTCAGTGGTAGGATGGTGCATACCTGCTGCTGATGTACCCGATGTCACTTCCCAAGGCTTTGCTCTCGGAACAGACATTTAGATTTAGATTCCTTTTTTTTTGTTGTTTTTTTTTGTCCTTGTACCGTCCTTTTAGGTCTATATAGTGAGATAAGAGGGAAAAAAATGACTGCTCCACAATTGGATGGAAGAAATTAAACTCCCAATTGGGAGGAACGTGAACTTGGATCATGTGACTCGCGGGTGGGCCTTCGCCGATTAAACCCGGCTGGGACCTCCCGAACAGATACCGACGATCCGAGGTTATGGGCTACGTCATGAAAGTCAGAGAGCTCGAGCCCAATTTCCCGGAAGATTAAGGGCGAAATTTGGATGTTTCAAAGTTTGGTTATAAAATCCCGGTCTCCATAGTTCCTACTCATGACTGCAGTTATAAGCTACTCCCTAAACTTATATATATATATATAATATAATAATCATGCCCATCTTATACATATATATATATATAGGGATTGGTTATATATAAGGGGAAAATAACGTTCGTATGGGCTCGTCATACTGCATATTGCATATCCATCGATCAGTAAGTTAATACCCTTCCCCCTTCCATTCTGGGGTAGATCACGTGATCTTATTGTTGGGAGAACTTGCCACCCACCCACGCTAAAACAGTGTTTGATGCGAAATAGCACATCACACAGTAGTCGTATGAGAAAATGGTGCCATTCAGTAGAATTGCCGTCATTGGTTCTACTAGTACACAATGTATTATAACTATTTATAATCGGTTTCCGTAGTATTATTATTGTTTATCAGCAAGTGGTAAGATTTTAGCTTAAGTTGCAATTGGGAGTCTGGCGGGGCGCACCGGCACACAAAATCCAAAAATAATCTTTTTCCCTCTTTCTTTTTTTTCACGACCACTTTTTTTTTTTTACGATACAGATTTCCAGCGCTTAATCCATTCAGACTACACACACGATAGCTTCTATCAGGGTTTTGTCTAGTCTTCATCAGCAGGGCAATCCCCCACTTGACGTCAAACCACTTTTTCTATATTCCAACGATCGAGTACTTAAGTTTGTTGTGTATCCTCGCCTTTGATTATCAATCCATCGAGAACAGCGCTCTCTTAGCTACACGCTGCCGGCCCCCTCCATTATTAAAAAAAAAATAATAGGATCGGCGCCTGCCCCCTCGACCACCACATAAGTTCAAACGAACCCACGTTTTTTTTTTTTGTAACAGGGGTATTACGATATTGATTGATTGCAGATTTTTCAAATCTCGACCGCGAAGAGGAATCGGCAGTTTTGTTACCAAGCCTGGCTCCGTGTTATTTCCCAGCTCCAACTTTTAATTACCACTCGTTGGTGACTCCTAGTTCTCGGAAAGGGCAACAACCAAAAAAAAAAAAAAAAAAAAAAAAAAAATTTAAAGAGAAAAAAGCAAAGCGGGACTACTTCTAAGCTATCTCTCTCTAAAAAACGCACTACGACGGATTTAATTGATCATAAGGGTTTTTTTTTTCCTCTCTCTTTCTCTCTCTCTCTCTCTCGCTTTTCTTTTTTTTTTTTTCTTTCTATTATCTGGGGGAATTATATATATCAGATCCATTGTGCTGACTTTTTTCTCTCCCTCTCTTTTTTTCAGAAGCGACTTTCGACACTTTTATTTTGAATTTTTTTTTTTTTTTTGATTACTTTATTCCACCAAACAACTATGCATTGTTAGGTTTGTTATAAACCAAATCAAGGAAGAAAAAGAACAAACAACACTGAAGAAACAATGATGAAACCTGAACTCAAGCTAAACACGTCGTTGAGCGACTTTAGCGATTCGAGCGGGACAACTGACCTGACCACGCCATCACCAATCACGCCATCTACCAGTACACCACTGCTAACATGTTCACAGTCGTCGTCATCGTCGTCGTCGTCGTCGTCGTTTTCAATAATCCGGTTCAGTAGGCGGGTCCTCGACCGGTTTGGCAATGTCGTGGAAAGTGGCGCGCAAGCGACTGGTCGCAAACTCGGCGTGGGGTACAAACCGGACGGGGTTGGCCCCATCACTCGCCAAAAAAATAACGGACCGTCATCAATATCATCCTTGTCGCCAACCTCCTCTACATGCGATTTGCTGGACAATGAGCTTGAGGATTTTGTACAAGTTCCCCACGTTTTGCAATCATCTGGGGTACCGTTGCTGCGAGTAACACAACGTAAAAAGGTGACTCGAACGTTTTGCATCAACCCAGACTCTGGGCTAATTAGCTGGGATTCCAAGCTCTCTCACCGACTGAGAGTCGACAATATTATCGAAATCCGGGTTGGTGAGGACGCGCGGAATTATCGCGAAGGGTATAAAGTGTCTGGCGAGTATTCTCAGCAGTGGGCGTCGATAATGTACCGCAACGATAGCAACAAGCTCAAATCTCTGCATGTGGTTGGCCTGAACAAGCAAGACTTTGACCTGTTTATTGGCACTTTGACGAGACTGGTAAAGTACCGGCAAGACCTCATGTCGGGGTTTGCAATGCCCGGTGACCGGTTTGTTAATGTACACTGGTCAAGGATTGAAAAGGACTCGCGCGTAACGTTTGATGATGTGGTCAAGATGACCAAAAAACTGCACATCAACTGCTCCAAGGAGTTTTTGAAGCAAAAGTTTGACCAAAGTGACGTTGACAAGAGCGGGTGTTTGAGCTTTGAAGAGTTTCAACAGTTTGTCAAGGTGATGAAGAACCGAAGCGAGGTTTGCAAAATCTTTGACGAGCATGCTGACGAGCAAAACTACATGTCGTTTTGGGCTTTCCGCGAGTTTGTAGTCCAAGTCCAGCAACAAGATGATACCGAGCTGGAGCGCGTGTTTGAAAAGTATAGTAAAAACGGGAGGTTGGGGTACGAAGAGTTTGGCGATATTCTTGTTTCCAACCTGTTTTCGCCATTAAAACCAATCAATGAGGACCTGACACGGCCATTAAACGAGTACTTTGTGTCGTCCTCGCACAATACTTACCTACTGGGCCGACAGGTGGCTGGTCCGTCGTCGGTAGAGGCTTATGTACGAGCCTTGCAGAATGGCTGTCGGTGTATCGAGATTGACTGCTGGGATGGCGATGATGGCCCGATTGTGTGCCATGGCGCGTTGACCACGTCCATTGATTTTGGCGAGGTTGTGCAGACGATTCGCAAATATGGCTTCATTTCCTCACCATACCCAGTTATCATCTCGCTCGAGGTGCGATGCAATGCCGATAACCAGCGCCAGATGGTGGACATTCTCAAATCCGTGCTGGACGAGCAGCTAATCACTTTCCCAATTGACCGTGAGTACCAAGCCCTGCCCAGTCCCGAGGAGCTCAAGCACCGTATCCTGATTAAGGTCAAGTCGGACGGGCCGCTAATAAACTCTTTACAAAACATGCATACCGGCACTGAAACATTTTATAGCACGACAAGCACGAGCACCATCAGCACTGATATTTCCAGCAGCTTTATTAGTGACGATGAGAATAACCGGGTGGTGCGCGGGCGGCGTCGAAAGAAGCGTGCCCAACCTAAAGTCGTCCAAGAACTGTCCGAACTTGGCGTATACTGCAGCGGGTTAAAGTTTCGAAACTTTGGCCTGCCAGCTTCCAAAACCCTGAACCACATTTTCTCGCTTAGTGAGCGAACTGCAAACACAATGATGAAGGATTCGGTCAAGACAATGGAGATGGACAAGCATAACCGCAAGTTTTTGATGCGCGTGTACCCTGCCGCGTATCGCATCACGTCCAAGAACTTTGACCCAATCCAGTACTGGAAACGGGGCGTGCAGATGGTGGCTCTAAACTGGCAGACTAATGACGTGGCGTTGCAAATCAACAATGCAATGTTTGACTCGCATGTCGGCTATGTTCGTAAACCCGACTCCATGCTCAACCCGGAAATCCTACGGTTCGACCAGTGGATCAAAATGAAGCGGGAGATTAAACTCAACCCGAGCGTGTCTAGCTTTAAGGTGAACCTCAATGTATTGTCTGCTCAGCAGCTGCCAAGACCAAAGGGGGTGCGCGAGGATAAGTTTCAGCCGCACGTGGAAGTTGAGATTTTTGGTGGCAATGCAACAACACCAACAAGAGACCAGCAGTGTTCAAGCCCGTTGAAACGGTTCAAGACTGGCGTGGCGGATAACGGGTTTAACCCGGTGTGGGACAGCCGGTATGAGTTTAACATTGAGGCTGCCGAGTATCCATTCACGTTTGTGCGGTTTTCGGTGCATGCTGGCGAGACCATATTTGGTGTCTACACGGCGCGGCTCGCCAACCTCCAACAAGGCTACCGTCACCTTGGCTTGCACGATTTGCATGGCGAGGAGTATATTTTTTCGACATTATTTATCAAAAACGACGTCCAAGATGTCTACTAAAATTAAAATAAAAAAAATAAATTATTTTGTACATTTTTATACACTTACTTTATGCATGCGCGTAGATTTTTGCACAGACTCGCCAAACCCGGAGAAGAATTCGTTCGTTGATGGCAAGTTGAGGTTTTCAAGTTTGAAAGAGACTGTGCGTTGGTAACTAACCTTTGAAACGTTGGTGGCGAGCTGCGGCAGCGCGTGGAGCAAAAACTGTGATTTCCTGCTCGTTAAAAATGGGGACAAGTCAGCGTCGGCCGAGTATGAATGCTCAGTGATGGCAATCTCGTCCACAAACCCAATAAGTGTGTTGATGTGGCTGTCACGGAGTTTCCAGAATCTGCACCCCACGTCGATATTAAGCCCGTTTATCGAGACTCGCCAGAATGTGGGATTATGCGAGTCGGTGGGCGAGGTAAATGTGTCAATCTCGAGTAAGGTCCAGAATAAGGGCCGAAGTGTCTTGTTTAGGCGGTGCGAGGTTTGCTGCAGCGCCCAGAGGGAGTGGTAATCAAGATGAGATGCAATTTGGTTGATGACAAGAGTGGGGAGGGACTCAAGCTTGGACCGCATGTAGCAAAAGTTTTGGGCTTTGGAGATTGCTGCCACTGAGTAGCTTAACGAGACTAGCCCCTGAATGTTCCGCGAATGCCGTCTCTTCTCCGTATTCATGATTGATTATTGGTTATGATGGAAAAGAAAAAAGAAAGGAAATTACGTGGCATTTATAAGGATGGCATGTTAATTTTTATTTTTATTTTTATTATTTTGGTTTTGTGAGACAGGCCGGCGCTACTGCGGCGCGAAATTATTTTATAAACTAGCTTTAAAATTATGAACATTATTTACGCTTCGTTTAGAGTCTGGGATTATAGCTTAGCCATGAAATTAGCATCAGCTGATGTTTATTTGGCTAAAGTAAGTGAGGGGGAATTCAGCCGGTCGTAAGGGTATTTCCGTTAGCCCGGGGGTGCCAAAATTGCGACAGCCCAGTGCGCAGTACTTAATTAATGTCGCCTAATTTAAATCAGGTACAGCCGCATACATCATATGTAGGTTCGAGCCTTTGGAAATTGAAACGTTCATTATATGGTGCAAAAAACTGTTTAATTTGTTGATAGGAGGAGGGGCGGCGGTGTATGTAGTAGGTTGAGAGAAGGACATATACCGACCGGCAGCGACGAGCTTTTAAATCAATTGGTTCGATCGCTGGTCAGAAAAACTTCGCACAGGGTCCCCGTTCGCTGGCAAAAGATATACTTTATAGTGTTCGCCCGATGACAGTTAGTTCTCGACGGGTGTAATGAGCCGCACGATGTCTTTTGATTAGTCCAAGTTGATACCATATGCAATGAGCAATTTACTGCAGAAGCCTGTCCTTCAAATCTTCCTTATATATATAGATATCACTTCGTGCTTGAGGAACTACTGGTTCATCATCCATTTTATCAATAATAAATTCCGTGTCCTTTTTTATCCTGAGGAATTCTAATTGTTGCTCTCTCTTTTTTGTTCTTCAGTCTTTCCCTCCGTGTCGACAGGGTTTTGTTGGTTCTTGGTCTGGTTGGATGGCGTCCTCTATCGCTTGGTTGAGTTATGGGAACTTTAAAGAATAAACACATGATTGCTCTCGCCTATAATAACAACATATGTAATAACCGATATTATATTACGCCTTGTGGTCGACATGTACGTAACCCTTCAATTGACTATCGTTATCATATTTAATAAAGGTTATGCACACGTTGCAAGTCTGATAGCAGTAAAGCATTCAAACTAGCGCATTCACCTGAATAATAATTAAAGGCTAGATAACACGAAATGGCACTTGGGGTGAAAAACATGGCACGTGAGATAGAACCCAGCTCGCTTTTGCCTTGAGACACCTAAAACTTTTTGACAGAAAATACTCTATAGCAGTGACTGCTAGTTCCAGGGTGTTTGATAGTTGAACATGACTGAAAAAAAAATATTAGGAATTTCCAATTATACGTTAAAGAATCTACTCCTCCATCACAATATCATCAGCAGCTTGCTGCCCGGCGATCAACTCACGACGAATTTCTGGACCAATTTGATGATGCATCTGCATTTTGACGGTATCCAGCAATCCATCCCGCTGCTCTGGAGTCACCACGTTTTTGTAAATCTGTGCAAACGCCAGGAACGACTGGTGCCAAATGACTGGCATACCACCTGGCGTATTCTCTTGTCTAAACTTCATAAAGTGGAACACCAACGCATCAATAACTCGATACGGCAGTGCATACTTCTTGGATACCAGAACCTTGATAAAGTATGACGTGGCACGAGAGTAATCTAGTTCGCACAACCACATCAACGCCACTGCCGAGTGTTCGGCTGGGATTGACATTTTACTCAGGATATGGCCCACCACTGCGGCTTCCTTCTGCGAGCAGGTACCCGACTCTGTCAACGGCATAAAGAACCCTTTGAAAAACGCGGCAGGTTTATATAGCGATTTTTCCAGGGCCTTGACAATGTGGTAGTTTGCGATCCGTTTGGAGTTTTGATCTTGCACATCGTCTCGGAACCGTTCCAGTAGTACGAGCCGCACGAACCGATGTACCTGCTTTCTGGGCAAATTAGACACAAACAAACGAGTCACTTGGAACACTGCTTGAGTGGTCCAAGCTTCTGGCTGTGTAACGTATAAAATATCCTCCCAGCTTTCCATCCCCGGCACCATCTTGAGCACTTTTGGTAGTTTACCAGATCGGTATGCGGCCAGAAGCTGACCAACTTTTTCAAACGCAGCAATAACCTTTGGAGGAAGCATGACACCTTCTTTATCTTCTGGGTTGGTTGCAGGGACGAATACGTGTGGAGCTGGCTCGTTGGCTGATTCCTTTTCCCGGACCTTTTGCATGATTTTATCGGCAAGTGTTAGATTGCCAGTTCCGGCGAATGGCTCACCAGATGCCTCGTCGTCATCTTCCTCTCCCTCGTGTTGTTCGCCCACGTATCGGTTGAATAGTTCTTCATCACCTTCATCAATCTCAATCTCTTCAAGCTCGTCATATTCCTCCTCGTCAACATCTTCGTCGCTGTCTTCGTCGTACCATTCGTTGTTCACGTCATCGTCAGAAAGATCAGCTAGCTGGAAATTTTCACGGTTCTTTGGAAGCCCTTGCGCCTCACGCTCCTCATCTTCAATCTCCTCCTGCTGCTGCTTGGCCATGTTTAAAATTTTCTTACTCTGGTTAGCATTTACATGCTGCTGATTTGGCTGCTGCTGCTTCTTTCGACCGTCTTTGCTGCGAGGAGCAGCTCGTAACGACCCGGTGCCTTGTGAAAGTTCTTTGTAAAGCGGATCATGCCGCTGTTTATCTCTGCTCGTAGTGTCTTTTGGCATGGTTAAGGACTTTGATGGGATATGTTTTGAGAAGCGCAAAATTTTTTTCTTCACTTCAAAATCAAAATTTTTGTGGCCGCACCTTCGCGCGCGCGCACCCCTCCAAAAAAAATTATTCACTACAAGCGAAAATTTGTCAGTGTGGGTACAATATATATACAATATAAACAACCCAAAAACGGGAGCGACTCTATTATTGGACAACAACAAAAAACAACAACAACCAAAAAAAAAAAAAAGAGGAACAATGCCACCAAAGAGGAAGACGTCAGAGAGTAGCGAACCGGACAATAAACGGGCCAAACTCGTGCGCACCGCGGCCCCACCGGCGGCCACCAATGGACGAGGAGCAGCGTCGACGCGTCGGTCCACTACTGCCAAAGTAGCTGCGAGCCGGAGATCTACCGCTTCAACCACGCGGTCCAATCGAGACCGACCAATCATCACGCAGATACCAGCCGTTAATGAAACGGCCAAGAACGTGTACGTGTTTGGTTCGGGTAGTATCTGTGAGCTTGGCCTGGGCCCAAGCGTGACTGAAGTCAAACGACCACGATTGAACCCATTGTTACCAATTGATGACGCCAAAATAGCTACACTTGCTGTCGGTGGTGCTCATGTACTAGGTATTGATACTAACGGGAAAGTGTGGTCCTGGGGACCAAACGATTCTGGTGTATTGGCTAGAAACACAAAAGAAACCGAGGAGGAGAAGGATGAGGATAAAACTCTAAACGGCCGGGAGTCTAGCCCAGCTCTTGTGCAAGGGCTGCCAAACGCGGCTAAATTTATCTCAGTTGCCGCGTCGGACAATTGCTCGTGCGCGGTGACGGCTGATGGCCAGTTATGGGCTTGGGGTACATTTATCGATGATGGTGATAAGGCGTTCCGACCAGGAATCAAGATCCAAATGACCCCAATGCACATTACTAGCGTCAAGGGTGTTGTCCAAGTCGCTGGTGGTAAGGAACACGTACTCATCCTCGATAAGTTTGGCGATGTGTACTCGTGGGGTATTGGCCAATGCTTCCAACTCGGGTACCCAGTCAAGAGCAACTTGCGGACCAAAACTGTTGGCCCATCCAAGATTGTCGGCATGACCAAGGTCAAATACATTGCTGCTGGCGAATACCACTCTTTTGCTATTGACGAGGACTGTCAATTGTGGGGCTGGGGTTTGAACAATTTTGGCCAATGTTGTATCCCAGAAGAATCAGGCGACGGTAAAACTGTTGAAAAACCAACCAAGGCTGAATTTTTCGCCGACAAGAAGGTGGCCCAGGTTGATGGTGGTAACCACCATTCGTTGATTCTTTGCGAGGATGGCGATGTTTACGCAGTAGGTGAAACTAATTTCCACCAAATTGGTATCCCAAACGACCAAATGCCAAAGGAGTTTACTGTATATGAACAAAACGGCACTTCTCCGTCATATGTATTCCAGCCAACCAAGCTCACTAAAGGCTCGGATAAGGAAGAGTTGGTGGACTTGCCAAAGATCAAGCACGTGACTTGCGGTACCGACCACTCCATCGCGCTGTCTAAGGAAGACGGGTCTGCTTGGACGTGGGGGTTTGGTGAAGTGTACCAACTGGGTCACGGTAAACCGGCAGGTGAAGATGCTCCTGAAGACGAGCCGGTTCCTACCAGAATCAGAAACACTGCCAGTAACGGTGTCGACATGATGTGGTGCGGCGCTGGCGGGCAATTCTCCGTCCTCGCCGGTTTGCCATCGTCAGAAGAAAAGTAATAGTAGTAGTAGTAGAAACATTTTTTTTTTAATGTATTTTTAGTTTGAAAGACTTATTTTCGTACAACCAAGCCCTCATTCACAAGGTGGTCTTTAACTTGCTTGACGGTGTACTCGCCGCGGTGGAACATGCCGGCGCCCAAAGCCGCATCGGTGGCGGTTTGGGCAAACACCTCGGCAAAGTGTTGTGGGTTACCCGCACCAGACGAGGCAATTACAGGAATGTGACAGGCCGACTTGATGTCTCGAATGAATTCAAGGTCAAAGCCGGAGTTTGAGCCGTCCTTGTCAATACAGTTTAGTAGAATCTCGCCGGCGCCTAGTGCTTCTACGGCTTGGACAAGTTCATACGCGCCCAAATCACGATACTCACGGCCGCCCTTGACAGTGCATTGATACCATACATGGGCTTCGCTGTTTGGACCCAATGTTCGGGTTTGGAAAGTGTGGTGTTTGATGCTAGCTGGATCGCTAACATACTGCCGTTTTGGATCGACCGACACGACGACGGCTTGAGCGCCATACGCTTTGGAGATTGTTTCGATTGGTGATTTGCCGTCACCCTTGTTGTTGTTTGCGTAGTACCGTTCTGCCGCATCTACAGCATCAGACCCGATGGACACCTTATCAGCACCGGAAAGGAAGTACATGGTGGCCACCTCCAAAGCGGTCACTTCCTTGCCAGTTTCTGGGTCTACACAGTCACGGATACCACCGCCGATTGTTAGCGGCACAAAGACAGTCTTGCTAGCCTCCTTCAGAACTTGTAGCATTGGCAGATCACGTAGAGGAAGTGATCTAAACGAGGTGATGTTTAGGAAGGTGATTTCATCAGCGCCTTGGTCGTAATACCGTTTGGCAATCTCGACTGGTTTACCAAGGTTGCGCACTGGTTCGCCATCGCTGCCGACTTGACGTTCCCGAACGTCATATTGATCGCCCTTTGTCACGACTAGATCTCCATCATCATTGGCCCGTACGTCCAAACACGCAATGACTCGGCGCGTAAGACCGACGGTACCATCCTCAATCACGGTACCAAACTTTTCACCTTTTAGAAAGTTGTTTATCACGGTTAGACCCTGCTCGCCGCTCTTTTCTGGGTGGAATTGGGTCAGGAAAACATTGTCCTTGGCCAGTGCTGCAATGAACTTTTCTTCGCCGTATTGAGCTAGGGCGTAGTCCCAGCCGTCAAGGTTTGAGCTTGTTGCGTCATCAAAAACGGCGGCGTACGAGTGGACAAAGTAGAATTTCTTGCTTGGGTCAATGCCGTATAGTGAGGATTGCATTCCCGAGCTGGTAGTAGTCTCGTCATGTCGATGTACCTGTGCTCCGTTCCAGCCAATATGCGGCACTGGCTTGGTGTCGGAGTTGAATTTGGTGAGTTGCAGGTTGACAAGGTCAAGTCCCCTTGCGGAGGGAGATTCACTTGATCCAGATAGCAAGGCCTGTAACCCGACACAGATACCCATCAGAGGCTTGCCCGATGAGATATAATCCCGTATAGGACCTGCTAGCTTCCGATCATGTACCTGATCCATGAAATGTCCAAAATTGCCAACGCCTGGCAAAATCACCACGCTGGCCTGTGGTAGCTTCTCTAGAGCTTGTTCGCTGTTCTTCACCAGCTCGACATTATAGCCGAGCTTGTTGAGAGCATTTTCCAGCGATTGGAGGTTGCCACTTTCCACATCAATCACATGAACTGTCGTGGGCATTTTGTTGTTGTTGTTGTGGAGGATGATGATGAGTCTTTTTTTTTTTTTTTTCTTCTTCGCCTTCTCGCTATATCGGCGCCGATGAAATATTTTGGCCCCACTGGGGCCCGACCGGGTGAGGCTCAACATTTTATTGATACCAGTCTACTACAAACGAAAATGGAGTGAAACTTAACCTGTCCAAAACTACATTGGTTAGCAGGTTGGCAGCTCGGTACGATGCGAATAGTGGTGACCCTAAGGCCTTAATAAAGGAATAGCGCTCATCATTCAGCACGCAACAAACTATCCACGCGGCGTTCGTTTACAATTAATTTTACTCTTATTGGTAGCAACAGTCAATTGTGCCTCTGACCTAGCAGGTGTCTGCCCCGTCGACGGTTTGAAAACATCAAAATGTAACGTGTCCCGGCTAGCATGATTCTCTGATGTTCTCTTTTTTTACGTTATAAATGAGATGTATAAAATACACACTTTCCTACCCAACCTTATCGTACCATAAATGTCGAGCAATTTATATAATTTTGAATGACTAATGCGCGCGCCGCACGACGACACGGGGGAATAATTGGGATCGAACGCTGAACATGAAATTTTTGATCACCACTCACAAATACCAATCCAAAAAAAAAAAATAAATGTCACTGAGGCTGGGTATCACACGACTCTTCAGCACGAACGCGGCAGCGACGATTCCTGCCGAGCGAGCGTTTGTACATCTCCCCAAAACCCTCATCTCGATAAAAGGCGAGGACTCGGCCAAGTTTCTAAATGGGCTGATTACAAATAAGCTTACGGGCAGCAAACTGGGCATATATGCCGGGTTTCTCAACGCCAAGGGGCGTGTTCTCGCCGACACGTTCATCTACCCTTCTCCCGCAAAGGACCCGACTTACATTGTTGAATGCGATGAGTTAGTCGGCGAGACGTTGATGAAGTCGCTTAAGCGGTACAAGCTACGGGCAAAGGTACAGATGGGGTATGTGGAGGATATGAAGTCGTGGAGTGTATGGGACGACACCAGTGTACCAGAATCACTAGGCACGTTGGAAAAAGTGTTCAAAAGCAAGCCTATTACTGCGTTGGACTCCCGTTCAGGAAATTTTTCGCTTCGACTACTCCTTCCTAGCGCCCAGACCCCACTCGATGTGCTATCGCCTGAATTTATTCAAGACTCGTTACAGCAACAACCTAAAGATGCATATAAAGTCCGCCGGACCATGTTTGGTATTCCGGAGGGGGCCGAGGAGTTTACCCCGGAAAAGTCGCTGCCTCTGGAATACTGCATGGATTATATGGGCGGGGTTGATTTCGATAAAGGGTGTTATGTCGGGCAAGAGCTCACGATCCGATCGCACCATCACGGCGTGGTCCGTAAACGAGTTATCCCCGTGGTGTTGACGAGCGAACAAGGGTATGATACACAGGATTTGGAATACGATCCAAATGTGAATGCAGAATTTGGTGTTTCGTTGGTGGGATCGTCAATCGTTGATACTGCCGCGTCCAAATCGCCATCGACTCTAGCCCCGTCGCCCTTCGGGAATTCCGCTGCTACTAGTACTGGGACTGCTACTGCTGCCCCGCGCCGACCAACCGGGACTTTGATCTCAGCTACGGGTAATCTTGGCCTCGCGGTGGTCAAGTTTAAAGAGTTTGGCAATCCAGAGTCCAAGTTTGCAATCAAGAATGGCAATGACACGGTGTATATTAAAGGGTTCCAGCCATTCTGGTGGCCTGCATTGGAATCAGTAGATGAATAAGGTTGTAGGATTTAAATAGTACCAACAATGATAGATCGATATTATCAACCGGAAGCTTATATAGTATACAAGTCACAGAGTTTACGGCGAGTTATCCAAAGTACCAAAATTCAACCTGTGACGTGTTGTTTGCTGTATTGCCGTATAATTGTTTAAGGTGACTTGGAATAATGACCGGTCGACGAACAGCGCTTGCATATGCGATCCATATGAGATCCAGCTCGAGTTCGAGTGAATTCGATGTTGCACGCCACGCGTCTTTCAAAAGCCGCACAATCAAACCAATATCTGAGGCAAGGGGTCAAATGTCTAACCAATCAGAATTTGAGTTTTGACCACGATGCGATACTAAATAAGCCAGAGTCGATTAATTAATTGTGTTTCAAAACGGCCCCGGGTGTTTGCAGATAGCACTTGCAATGCCATGACACGAGACCAATTGCCATACCCGGGCTGAAATGACAATGACGCGAGGGAAGAAAAAAAAGATTATGAAAAAAAACTGCAAAATGACTATTAATAGTGGAGTGGATGGCGTGTATACCGGGCCCAAAAAGACCTTACGTTCGCAAAAAAAAACACATTTCCGTCGGACCCCTAAACTATAGGATCGGCGAGACTAATGCTATTTATCCCTAGGCTAGCTAGTGTGTATATGGTATATATACATGTATTGTTTTTGCAATGTGTCATACTGCGCTATCACCTCCTCGTACTTTGCGGCTCGGTAAAGGATCGGCCTCACTCGCGAGCGCACGCTAGCATAATTAAGGCCTCATCGAATTTGAAACACACCACCTTGACTTTTCACTTTTATGACTCTAATATTTTTTGTAGTCCGAGGAGGCTACATAAATTTTTTCACACCCTTTTTAAACAAGAGTTTTTCCGAGCTTTTTTTTTTTTTTTCTCCTCCCTCTTTTTTTTTTTTTTTCTTTTCTTCTCCTCTTTCTCTAAACACAATCAACCAATAAACGGTCTCAACAATGTCAGCATCACCAATGTTCAATGCAGATGGTACGCCACGAGCTACCTCCCCAATCGATGAATCTGAAGACGTTAGAATTTTGGGCTACGATCCATTGATGGCGCCTGCTCTACTCCAAAGCGAGGTTCCACTAACTGCCGAGTCTAAACAAGTCGTCAGTACCGGCCGAAAGGAAGCTATCAAAGTGATCAACAAGACATCAGATAAAGTGCTATGTGTGGTTGGCCCATGTTCGATCCACGACATTGATGCGGCAAAGGAATATGCATCTCGATTGCGAACGTTGGCTGACGAGCTTAAAGATGATTTGGTCATTGTCATGCGAGCTTACTTGGAAAAGCCACGAACGACTGTTGGCTGGAAGGGTCTAATCAACGATCCAGATGTGGATGAATCTTTCAATATCAACAAGGGTCTGAAAGTGTCCCGTCAGTTGTACTCTGACCTAACTAGCATGGGTCTACCAATCGCAAGTGAAATGCTGGACACAATCTCACCCCAATTCTTGGCCGATCTGGTGTCTCTAGGTGCCATTGGCGCTCGAACCACTGAATCCCAACTGCACCGAGAACTCTCCTCTGGTCTATCTTTCCCATTGGGTTTCAAGAACGGTACTGACGGGTCAATTGATATTGCAATTGATGCCGTCCAGTCGGCAGCCGCTTCCCACCATTTCATGGGTGTCACCAAACAAGGTGTTGCCGCCATCACCACCACCAAAGGTAACGAGAACTGTTTCATTATTCTGCGAGGCGGTAACCAAGGCACAAACTACGATGAAGAGAATGTGCGGTTAACCAAACAAAAACTGGAAAAGAAAAAATCCACTGCTACCGTTATGGTTGACTGCTCTCACGGCAACTCTAGCAAGGACTACAGAAACCAGCCAAAGGTGTTGAGCACAGTTGCTGAACAAATTTCTAAGGGTGAGGATACGCTAATTGGTGTCATGGTTGAATCCCACCTTAATGAAGGCAAGCAATCCGTCGGCCCTGAAGGCAAGGCTGGATTGAAATACGGTGTGTCCATCACCGACGGCTGTGTAGGTTGGGAAACTACTGAAACCATGCTCAATGAGCTGGCACAAGCTGTGCGAACCCGCCGTGGTTTGAAGAATTGATAAAAAAATATTTGAACATATGTGTAACACTGAACGTCGTACTGTATATGACTTTAATTATTTAACTATAAATACAAAACCTTACTTTTTTTGGTTTATTTATCTGCAAAAGCTTTTATTCTATCTGGATAGACATGTTAAATTTTTGTATACAAGCAAGACAGCACGGGGTGCTCTCATGAATCTTAAGTAGATTAGCTTGAAATGGGATGCCCCTCGATGATCTGTCTGTTAGCCGATCATCCTTAAAGAAAGAAAGAAAAAAGTGCACTACTTGTAAGTATAAGTTTGTAAATCGATCGAGTCAGCAATCCAATTGAGTTCGCATTTATATCCGTACGCGATCACGTCTAGTCTATGGTATAGAGACTAGCTAATAGCTATAGTCTAAAGGGTTAGAGTCAATCAGGCATTTTTGTTCCCAATCAGCCAATACCAAACAAACAAAAACAAAAAAAAAAATAAAAAATACACAACAAAAATAACACCGCACAAACGCAAAAGGGCTTTTTTTTTTTTTTTTTTTTTTTTTTTTTTTTTTTTTTTTTTTTTTTTGTTCCCAAATTTTAGACACACAATTTTTCTTCTCTCTCTTTTTTTTTTTTCATTTACATTTAGACGCCAGCAACTATTTTTGACGATTCGATTCATTAACGACCGACAAAGAAAAACACCCCATTGAGAACTGGAAAGATACACTATTCAGCATCTGTTGTGAATATTCCATTCCTTTTCTACTCTTATTTAATAACGAAACCGAAACGACCCTCCCTCCCTCTCCCCTTTTTAATTACTTAACACGCGGAAGGAAAAACGAATTTATTGACGATTTTTGATTCTTTTTCCTGAACGAAAGCCCTTTTAAGAGTACGTTAGAGACATCTCTTGTTGTAAAGTACTAACACATTTGCAGACAGATTAAAAAGAACGGGACTTAATACTGCTACGTTTTTGACACGACACACGCTCATTATAATTTTTTTTTTTTATTGATTAACGAAAACACGACCACAAAATGACAGACTCTCCTTACATGTTTGCTCAACCAGAGTACCATTTACCAAAGAACTCTATGCAGAGCTCTTCGTCGTCCAATTTGCCTGGGGGTGGTAGTAGTAGTGGTGGCGCTCCACCACCGCCGCCAAACGCATCCTTTTTGAAGACGGCGTCATCGCATTCATCCTTGAACCAGCAATGGAATGCTGGATCGAACGCTGCTGGGGTACGAAGGGTTCAATCACGACACTTTGACTCGTTTGGCCCTCCTGCCGATACCCCTCCAAACCAATATGGACAATATTTTGATGAAAATGGATGGCCGGCAGCAGGCAGTAACAACAACAACAGCAACAGCAATAACAAGCAGGCCAGTTCAAGTAATAAACCAGGTTCGGCCAATACTAGTCCTAGCCATGCTTCGTTTGCTGTTGCCAGCACGAATCAATGGTCGTCGTCTCGACAGGGTATCCCTTCATCCAAGACGCCAGTTTCGCAACAACACTCGCCACAAACGGACGAGGAGCTGATCCCAACCGCGATTGTGATCAAAAACATTCCATTCGCAATCAAGAAGGAACAGTTGCTGGAAGTCATGACAACATTAGGGTTGCCTTTGCCGTATGCTTTCAACTACCATTTTGACAATGGGGTGTTTCGAGGGTTGGCGTTTGCCAATTTCACAACCCCAGAAGAGACTGGTGCGGTTATCAACAATCTAAACGGACGGGAGATTGGCGGGCGTAAGCTACGGGTTGAGTACAAGAAGATGCTACCATTGGCTGAACGAGAACGGATTGAGCGTGAAAAGCGGGAACGACGAGGTCAGTTGGAAGAGCAACATCGACCAAAAAGTGGTGCTGTTCATAACCAAGGTGGTGGTAACAATAGCGGTGGAACAACACCTCACCACCATCACAGCAATCCTCA
The DNA here is from genome assembly GCA_030564235.1 of Blastobotrys elegans. Taxonomy (NCBI): domain Eukaryota; kingdom Fungi; phylum Ascomycota; class Dipodascomycetes; order Dipodascales; family Trichomonascaceae; genus Blastobotrys; species Blastobotrys elegans. Next base: position 82,173 of record JAJLUJ010000030.1, read on the forward strand.
GAACAATGCACAAGTAGCAGCAGCTGCTGCCGCTGCTGCTGCTGCGTCGCCAAAAGTTGATCTTAACGATCCTGAGACTTTGGAGTTTTACTCGCAGCTCTTGTTGTTTCGAGACGACCGAGGTCGGAACGAGATTTTGTTTCCTCCTACGTTGAATAATGGACAGCGACGGGTTTTGGGTTATTTATGTAGCCAGCTAGGCCTGGGTATTTCCCAAGACAAGGCTGGTGCTATTTTGGTATCCAGAGGTGGTGCAGCAGCAGCACCGGCAGCAGCCCCAATGCCACCACCTCACCCTCAACATCACCAGATGCCAATGCCACCACCTCCACACCATGGTGTGATGCCACCACCACCTCCTCCGCCGCCTCCAATGGGAACAAACAATTTTGAATACATGCATCATCCGCAGCCACAACATGCCATTCCTCAGCACCAATCTCAGCAGTTGTTTCCACAACCGCCAAACCAGTTGCGAGGGACACGGTCATATGCGGATATTCGGGGGAATAGCGCGCAGTATCCGTACCAGATTAGTGCACCAGGTACGCCCACTTTCCCAGCACAGACCCCACCACCACAAGGTAGTAATAATGGGAATGGTATGGCTCCATTGAGCTTGGCTTTGCAACAGCAGCGTGGGTCGGGGGTTGCAACTCAACAACAGCAGCCGCCAATTCCACAGCACTCCCCGCAAGATGCATACCACTACCCGTATTACGATAACCAGATGGCGAGTTTCACTGAATCGTTCAACTCGTTGATGTCGTTGGGTGGCACGCCAATCACGCGAAGCGCGGGCACCGCGTCTTCGGCGGCGTCTCAAGGCCAGCAAACACAACAACAACCGCAACAAGCACAACCGCAGCAACAACAATCGCAGCAAACACAACAGGAACCAGATGTCAGCCCTACTGGGTCGGAAGCAGGTGTGATTGGGATTGGCAAGAGTGCAATGAACAATACTAATACTAATAACAATGAGAATATGATGAAACATGATGAATGATTTGATGAATTTTGAGAAGGATTAAATGAGACGACAAAAAAAAAAAAAAAGAAGAGGCTGGGAAAGACGTTTAATGGGTATTTTTTTTAAAAATAAAAAAATAAAAAAAGTAATGTAATGAAGTATGGAAGAAATGAATATATGTTTTTTAAAGACTTTTTTTTTCTTATTCCTGATGCGGCTGCAGGTTGGGACAAATGGTAAAATTTACAAACACCACCACAACCAACAATGCGTGGAATAACAAGAGCATCGAGGCTGCTTGCACCCATCGTTAAAAAACAATCTACGGATGTGACAGACTTACTGATAAACTCCGGGTATATGAAAAAATCCAGCTCGGGGGTGTTCAGCTTGCTTCCATTGGGCCTGCTCGTCCAACAACGGATCGAGGCCATTATCCGACGACGCATGAACGAGATTGAAGGGTCAGAAATGGCCTTGCCCTCGCTAGCACTCAAAAGCATATGGGACAAATCAGGCAGGTCGACCAATACGGAGCTGTTTCGGACAAATAACGATAACAAGTACGTGCTTGCCGCGACTTGCGAAGAAGAAGTGACAGGGTTAGTAGCCGAGTCAATGAGATCAGGGCGGGACTTGCCTCTACGACTCTATCAGATTGGTAAAAAGTTCCGTAATGAAAAACGCCCTCGTGGTGGGCTGCTGCGAGGCAAGGAATTCATTATGAAAGACATGTACTCGTTTGACAAGACCCAACGAGACGCGCAAAAATCATACCAAACTGTGCAAACCGCATACTCAAAGCTGTTTGCGGATATTGGCGTGCCGATAGTAGTCGCCGAGGCAGACTCGGGTAGCATTGGTGGTACCCTGTCCCATGAATACCATTACCTATCCGACGCCGGTGAAGACTCGGTTGTCCATTGCACTAGCCAAGGATGCAGTTACACTGCGAATATGGAAAAAGCCGTGTCTAGCGGCGAGGTTGTCACATCTGGCCAGGCCCAGGTCAAGTACTTTATCTCAAAAGAACACGACGAACTGATTGGGGTGTACTTCCCGCCTAATCGACAAATAAACCAGATCCTAGTCGACGATCTGGTGGAAATTGACTACGAATGTGAAGACGCATTGTCGGTATATGAACAATGCGACCAGCTAACGCGTCGTATGGTGCGGATCATTGACCCGCGGGTTGGTGTTCAATGCGAGCTGCCTGAACCTCCAGTCGGCGTAACAAGAACCCAAACTACTACTCTATACGAACCAATCGTGCAAGTACAGACCGGGGAGAGCTGCGTGGTGTGCAACGAATCAACACTTGCACTAACAAACGCAATTGAAGTGGCACACACCTTCTACCTCGGTACAAAGTACTCTGAACCATTCAACTGTAAGATTGACAATACACATATCGAGATGGGGTGCTATGGTATCGGCGTATCGAGGATGATTGCGGCAATTGCTGAAGTCACCCGAGATGGTGATGGGTTAAAATGGCCAAAAGCAGTGTCGCCGTTTGATGCGGTTGTGGTAGCCATCGACGAGACAATCGGGTTGGAATTGGTCGAAAAGCTGGGTCAAGTTGGTGTCAATGCGGTGTGGGACGACAGATCAAGCCAGTTTGGTGCATTACTAGGCGGGTCCCGTTCGCTTGGATTCCCACTGGTAGTAGTTGCCGGTACCAAATACAAGAAAGACGGGGTGTTGGAAATCCAACGGCGGGATAAGAATGTCCAGGACGCCGAGTTTGTGGGGTCGGAAGAGTTGCATAGAATTGGCGAAATGTTGTAGAAGCTGTAGTTGTATCCCATTCATATTATACTTCCCTCAGTATTTCATCCTGAGTTGTAATGTTAAAATTTAAAATTCATGCTTTACATGTGCTGCAGACGTCCGTCAAATTAAGACAAAACTGTCACCCGAGTTTGAAACAGTTTGAAATATTTGACATATGAAAAAGGGAAAATAACAATGCAATAAATTATAAATTATACAATAGACAGTATGGATGTGAGATTATTTAAAGTAGCTTGGAAGGCCGTGGTCGTGGAGCCTGGGGTGGGAAGCTGTTTGGTGGATAGCCAGGTCGAGGCCCAATGCTGAAGATCATTTTTTTTTTAAAAAATATGCAAGAACCAAAAGGATGTGGTTGTGTATTTAGTATACGATAGTGGAAGTGCAGCTAAATTGTCGACGGTATTGCTGTAGGAAGAGACAATCCAACCAACTTTTATAGTTTATAGTATTGAAGCCTTCCCTCGCTTTCTATGCTTATGAGCGAGACTTTGTGCTCATCAACTAGCCCTTGTCCACACGCCTTCGAGGCCAAATCCGTCACCAGACTTTTACCAAGTTATTCCTCATTTAATGCATTACATTTAGACTAATTAATTAGTTAGAAGGGTATTTCGAAGAAAGAAAAATAAATATATCACTATAATGCAAGTGCTAATGCATATCGATGAGGGCTCGAGCAGTGTGTGTGCGCAAATGTGGAGTGACCAGCCCACCAATCCGCAAATGGTGCATTGCATAATTTGCATATATAATATTTATTTATAAATTTTTCATCGATCTTACAATCAGCGCTAGAAGGTTAACCAAATTTAGATTTAGACACCGCCATGCATGCTTCTGGGTTGTTGCTTTTCACTCCAACTAGCCGGTGTGATCTCTATAGTATACGCATGCAGCAAACTCCATGACTAGATATCAATATCCCTGTTGAGCGTGGAAAAGATCCTTTTTTATATATTTTATCTTTGGCTTTTTGGCTTGTCATGAATTCCCTTACTTATTCGATCGCATTGGTTGAGTCTTGGTAGTTAGCTGCCGTGGTCCTTCGGTGTATTCACTACGCCACCCATCATTGTAATGTTCTATACTCTTATGATAAGACAGGAAACATGCGCGTCAGAGATGTTCTTAAACACCTCTCCCAAAGAGAACTTTTTCTAGGTCTTATTCGTAACAAACAGATAAACCACTTGGCCACACACTAACAACAGTACATGTAAACCACTGGCAGTCGCCGTCGCCATCGCCTCTCCTTTAAAAAGACCTCATTTGATCTTTTTCCCCCAAGACTGAAGGCCTTATAACACCGTTCACTCAACATGATTAAAAGCAAAATTATTACTGATAAATAGATGAAAGAGCGGGGAGGAATTGCTGCATTGGACAATAGCATCAAGGCCGTTTTGAGCTCTACTCAGCCGCATGGTAGATCATTTTTGTTGCACATAAACTCCATTGTTGATGAACCACGCAAAGTGGAATAAAATTTAATTTCAGGGGGAAAGTTACGCATCGACTTTGATATATTGTGCATTGGCTTTGTCTCTGCTTATTCTATATGAGGTCTACGCCTGGCGGGGTAAAATCCACACACGTAAAAAATCAACGACACATCTCACAATCCCTGGCCTACACTCCAACAGCTTGTCGGCATTTTGCACTAGTCATGGATGATGTCTGGTCCTCAGGTCGCAGTAGGTTAAGCGTACTTGCCATTATGTTTGTGGAAGAGCCAACGCACGGAACTCCGACATTATTGCCCCTCCGATCCGACCTTTTAAGAATTCACCACACCCAAACTGGCGGGAACAAGAAATAATAAATGCCTCCTTTTTTTAAATGGCAAAAATTTGCCCCAATTAACACAACAACACAACACGTCTCGAACAAACCTCTTTTTGACGTTGTTTGAACCTCTCTCTCCCATTCCGCTGCTTTCAAGCAAAATGGTGCGACTTTCTCGACGCCTTACACACGATCAGAAACGGCCACGCAGGTCGGCGGCGCCAAAAAGCTTACAGGACCCGTTACTAAGCCAACAGTTTTGGCACGATTTGGTCCATGACTACGAAGAAGAAAATGAACGTGTTGACGACAAGAAACGCAAGAAGCGCAAACGAGACTACCAGTCCGAGTATGACGATGAAGATGAGATATTCCAGGATGATGACAAGCCCGTTCTACCGCTTCCCCGAATGACCACCACGCGACAACATACCAACGCCTCGCGCCGAACAAGCAGTGTCAACGCAGCAGGAACGACGGCGACGACGACGACGACGACGTCTAAACAGTGCATGGTGGTGCTGAATATGCGGCCTGAGCGTCTGAAACGTATCCGGCGTGGGCTACGGCAGCGCACGCCCAAAGCCAACAATAAGCAGTTGTCATTGTCGGCCCCGCCCGAGATTGCTGTGGAGGAGGTGATTGAAGAGATTGAAGATAGTGATGAAGAGCCGTACCGTGGCGTGTTATCTGGTGAGCCAGCTGATACCTCACGTACCATGCCTGGCGGTATTGACGAGGCGAGGTTTGATACTGCACTCCGCACCGCCGCCCATCACAAAGACAACTCGCCAACCCTCGACCCTGCTTTACACCAAACCACTAGTCAAAACGTTTCCAAAATCCGCATGATTCATATTGGAGGGTACGAAATCGACACGTGGTATACTGCTCCATACCCTGAGGAGTACTCTAAGCACTCTGTCCTGCCGTTGTGTGAGTTTTGTCTCAAATACATGAGCTCGGACTATGTGGCATGGCGGCACCGGCTCAAGTGCCCGTACAAGCACCCGCCTGGGAATGAAATCTACCGGCATGGCTCCAATTCCATCTTTGAAGTGGATGGGAAACGCATGCCGCTTTACTGCCAGAACCTGTGCCTGCTCGCCAAGATGTTTCTCGACTCCAAGACGCTGTATTACGACGTGGAACCGTTTATGTTTTATGTTCTTACTGAAAATGACCAGTACGGCTGCCATTTTGTGGGTTATTTTTCAAAACAAAAGGTTTCAAACAATAACAAGGACGCGTTCAACGTGTCGTGCATTCTAACCCTCCCAACTGCTCAGCGAAAAGGATATGGCAACTTTTTGATTGATTTCAGCTATTTATTAACCCGGAAGGAAGGGACGACAGGCACGCCCGAAAAACCCCTCTCCAACCTCGGCCTAGCCAGCTACACAAACTACTGGAAGCTAGCGCTTTGTTACGAGCTTCAGGACGACGAATTGAGTACTATATCGATTGCTAAACTGTCACAGAGGACTGGGATGACAGTGGATGATGTAGTCGTGGGACTTGAGCAGCTTCGGTTTCTCGCATTTGACCCCATCACGCAGGAATACGCGTTAAAAATTGACTCTACAGTGGTTGTTGACACAATCCGGAATTGGGAAGCAAAAGAATATACCAAACTCTACCCGGAAAAGCTGCTATGGACACCGTTATTAGGCGGGGAGTATACCAAACCGGTCGAGGAGGATGAGTTGTTCATACCTACTGTTGGTGAGGCTGACGGGCTAGAGATTATGGTGCCGCCAGCCGAGAAACTGCCGGCAGTTCTCATGCATGCCTCCTCCTCATCCGCTGCTGCTGCTGCTGCCGCAGCCGCCGCAGTCTCCGCAGCCGCACCGGGTGTGATGAGCACGCCGCGACGAGCCTCACCTCTCAAAAAGAAGGCGGCTAGTTCATCGCGTAAATCAACGGGTGTGAATGCCGACGGGACGCCGAGCCGGCAACGAGGTCGACCAAAAGGTGCGGTTGCGCTGCCCAAACTTGCTCAACAGCTGGGTATTACTATCAACGAGGCCAAGCGGATCCGTGAGCGTGATCGGTTGTTGTACAAACAGCATAATATTCAATCATATACCACGGCGTAACTGCTTTTTTTTTTTTTTTTTTTCTTCTTTTTTTCTCTTTTTTCTTTTTTTCTTCTTTTTTTTTTTTGGTTCTTTTTATAATCTATTTATTAATACACGATGCCAATCAGACTCGTGAATAGGCAATCTAGAAATGTCATCCACAATGAACCGTGAGTCGACGAGCTCGAGCACGTTTTCTGTATCCTCCGACACTCCAACATCGACATACATCTGCTCTAGCCGTTTACACTTATCGCGGAACATTTTGAGCACGGGCACAACGTGCTCAGGAGCGACATATCTTAGCTCAAGCATGACAACGCGCAGGCTAGGTAATGCGGCGCATCGTTCAGCCAGTTCGCACAAATGGTCAAAGCATTCTTGGTCCGAGAACTGATACAGCGCTATTTGGACCGATAACGACTCTAGAACGGGGAGATGTTGGACTATCGACGCAACGTTCACAAACGTCATATTGTTACACACAAGCTGGCGGATCTGCCTCGACTGCGCAAACAAACGCGTCCAGTCCACCACCAGCTCCGTCCTTTCCCACGGGTTGGATGCACAGATTGAGAACCGTTCCAGATTCGGCATGACGAAACGGGATACAATGCTCCCGCTTTCAGTCTGGAACACGGCCGATTTGAGGTTTGGCATGAGTTTTGGTTGTTCATTCTCGCGAGGGACCACTGCTGTTGGTGGGTTGTTGATGTTGTTGTTGTTATTATTATTATTGGCCGTGCTCAACATTCTATGGTCCCAAATCATCAGGTTTTGGATACAGTCGGGCATCCATTCAGTGCTTTCCATGATTGTTAGGGAGTCAACAAAGTTGAGCGATTCAAGGCTCGTAGTGCGGGAGACGAAATGGGCCAGTGCTTCCTCGGCCCCTGCGCATTCCAGCTGTGTCACGTCAAACCTCTGCACCGAATCTGGTAAATAATTGTTGACCAGGAAATCCACCACAAACGAGACTTCGAATGGAAACACAGTGAGCGAGAAGATTTTGAGGTTATAGTCTAGCAGTTGGGTGAGCGGAGGGTTGGCAGTGAGCTCACCGGGGGTGGAAAAGGCTACATTGAAATTGACTTCAATCCTATTATTCATATCCAGCACTGGCTGTAGCATTTTCACAATATTCTCGCCTTCATTATCCCCAGCCTTGAACCCGGACAAAGGTGCGTACACATCAATGAGCTCGAGTCGGGGGCATTGCTGGGGTACCACCTCGCGGATAAAATGCCATGCCGCGTTGTGGGCATCCGCCATTGATCGTTCGTCCATTTCGAATTGAATATCGAGCATGATTCTTCGAACGTTTGAAAGGTTTGGAGACGACCCCATGACCTTCACGCTGTCGGCATCGCGCAGGGAAATCTGGCCCTTGTAGCAGGCATGCTCACATAAAAAACTCGGCGTCTCGCAATACAGTTTGCAGTTGCCGGTGGTTATAAACTGCTCGTTTTTTGGTGCTAGGTATTGGCTGCCTAGTAGGTTGATGGTTAGTGCATTGAACATTTGCGGATCAACCACCGCACAGTGGCGCCGCGAAGTCAGCCTAAGCTGCTTTAATGCATGGAATGGGAGGTAGTCCGTGACGTATTCTAATACCTCTGTGGGTAATGTCGCCAACGAGGGCATAATAATATTTGGGGGGGGGAGAGAAGTGTGTGGGATGAGATAAAAGAGTTGTAAAAAAGGAGGAGAGGTATTATATAGTTGGGAAGTTTTTTTTTTTTTTTTTTTTTTTTTTT